>JBAJNP010000154.1:0-129987 GCA_036877545.1 Yasuhikotakia modesta | reverse complement strand
ACAGTTACAGCAGGGAAGCAGAATTAGAAAGAAAAAAGCCTGCTCTTTTTCACAAAAAAAGTCTCTTCCTCAAATCATGAACCCTTGCAGAGCAGTGGTCAGCACCAATATTCACGAGAACCTTCTGGATTACGTCAAAGGTGTATCGTAGCTCCATTTGATATCCAATATTCAATACATATAGTAGAGCTATTAGCATAGCTACTGCTTGTGACTATTTGATCCTCTAGCACCAACGACATGTCAAGGAGGTCCTCGCCATGGATCAGAAGGATGCCGACATTCATCTCTCTCGCCGTGCTCTCTTCTGTGTCTGTGGCCTGTACAAACAGGAAAAATAAAAACAATACAAGTAGTCTGTAGTGTGTCTGCTAATGCTCTATTGCTCTTTCTTAAGAGTGCAACAAGTCATAAAAGCAACCTTACTTCTGCAAAAAGTCACATCCTGCAGTGACACAAACTCGAGACACAAACTCGAGATTCCAAACTATTTTAGTTTTTTTTTTTTAATTTCGACATAAATTCAGTTACAAACCAACCTTTGGCGTCTCCTCGTGGTTAAAACCCGTCCTTACGTGAGAGATGATGAATATCAGTAAGCAGGAGACTATTTTAACATGCTGTCCTATGTTTATTCATGTTAACTTTGGGTAAAACCCGCATTTTCTGACAGGGATGAGCTATCCGCTTACGCTATAACGAGCAAACCAAAATGTGAATTTCCGGATGTAAATAACACAATTTGGCAGCCGATGCCATCTTCACAAGCACCTTATTATGCCTCAGCATATTACAGCGCGTCGTGAGAATAAGGTAAGTGGGATGTAGATCTAGGAGAGCACGTATACTGTAAGGATCAGCAACAGGTTTTTGTGTCTGTTGATGCATTTCATAATGTTATCTGTGATGATGCAAATACATTTGTGCGGGAATTGTTTAAATTATGCGCAATCCCGTGCCGAAATTCAAGACCTTGAACGTCTTGTTCGCTAAAAACCTCCTTTATACCAAAGATTCTCAAATGTTCCGCTTTTATCCCTTCTGTCGTCTAACACTTTTAGTCACAAACGGCATCTCTAGTTCTTTCTGTACTTTCGCTATTCGAGCTGTATTTCATGACTGTAATTAAAGCCACTTTAAGGTCTACTCATTCTTCTTGAATGGAGTCTGGTGTAATCGCCATGAAACGCCAACCAGTATACGTTTGAAAAAACAAAAAATTCACAGTGTAATTTCAAACCTTATGAAGGCATGTTTTATCAACCTTGCGATCAGCGCTGTAAAAAACATCCTCTGATCGCCTTGTAGTGAACGGGAGGAAATGGTGGGCAGATGCAACAACTTGAGCAACCATTGGTGTTCAATATGCTTACGTATTCCATAACCAGCCAATCACAAAAGCCTTCACCTGGATATTGTTTTGACTGTTATTCTTCATTTCATTCAAGCAATGCCATGAGGTTTAATAACATTTTCATTATTTTAGACCACAAAACACAACTTTTTCGTTATTATGACAATTAATTGTAAGTTATCATATCAAGTCTTATTTTTTTACAGCGTGCTTATGACATCTTTCCTATGCAATGTATAACCTGATCTGAAGTATGACTCAAATTTCAGTCTATCACAAAAAACTTATCATATGGCTTCAGATATAAGAAACATATATAATAAGATCAGCATTGCTGAGATTAATCTCATTAATTGTGTGGCGCTTTTATACTCTGTTTAAGCTTCATGGACATGGTATGAACTGTTGTTTGTAATAATGACATAATGTTGTTTGTAATAATGACATCATTTTCTGTACCTTTAAGAACACCCCCCAATCCAATAAACTGATGATGTCTATATGCAATGACATTACAACAGCCCTTTTGTCAAGCAATTAATAGTAGAATATGGGGAATCTGCTTTTAATTAGATGACTTCTAAAATGCCTCATTGATTGTTTCAGTTCTGTGTGAGGCTCATTGCTTTCAATTGTTGTATTTTAAGACATGAAAAGAAGCATGTTAGTATGTGTATATGGATGTATATGTATATAAATTATTCTCTGAGGAGGGAAGGGCTGGTTTTAAAGAGCAAGAGCTGATCCAGATGTTAAACAATGTGAATATGGAGCCTGTGAAGATGGATTACATTAGCCTTCCCTCTTTAAGAGCCTTAGAAATCAGTTGCTTCTTTGATATGATAAAGAGTGACAAGATAGCAACCACCACTTGTCTAAAGCTACACACAACCATACATGGGGCTGTTAGGAAGTTGGAGAAACTGCCGGACATCCTGAAAAACCGGCTGGAGCGGATGTGTCGACGGGGTCACCACTACAAACAAGTCATGGCATTGGTGGTCTGATGCTTGTGTATTGGACTGACACTGATATCTGTGACATCCAATTACACTGTGTTGTTGAGCTAAACTGAGAATGGAAGGTTAAGAAATAACTCAACAGGTGCTTTTCATCTACAAAGCCCAGAACAGCTTCGCTTGTGAACCACACAAATGTCAGTGTTGTAACGTTCCACACTGTAAGCAAAAGACCCAAAGGGAATCCAATCACTTTGCACCCTGAACTGTTTACATTCTGTCCTGTTGGTGTTGTCAGACAGGACAAAACACAGGGCTTATGGCAGAGCCCATTTAAAACGGGCATTAGTTCCCATAAATCCTGTGTGCTGCTATTTAGCATAACCTCATTTATATATGCCTGTTGGACCAAGTATACAGCACTTCCAAGAAAAGGCATGCTTAGAACTGAGACAGTGGTCGGGTTTACATTAGTTAAGTATATCATTACTTTATCCTGTTAAAAGACTTTAAAAAAGTCTTGTGGACAAGAGGGAAAAGTTCAGTCCAAAACAGTACTGAGCCAGGGCCTATGTTACGACTCTTATGAATATTGAGAATAGGCATTTATTGCCAATGTGAAATTACATGGTGTGTACATGGTCCAAGGTCAACATTATCTTGGTTTTTGTCAGCTGGGACATCTGTATATTTATGAATGTGGTCTTAAAGCATCTGTACTGCCTCCTTTTCTACAGCCAGATATTATTAAATCCTTGTGGAGTTTAGTCAGCTAAACTGGAGCATGAGAAAATCCTGTGTTCAGGCTGAATATAAAGAAACACATCGTTTCAAGCCTTTTGTCAGACAGCTGAATTTAGCTCTTAAATGCCCTGTTCACTTGCACCACGCAGAGATAAATTGTCTTTGATATTTAGGTTATATTTTATAGAAGTGAACCTGGCTGCCTCTCACAATGGAGTATTGTTTGAAAAACAGTAGGAGGTTTCAATAAGGAGGTGGAATTGTTCCTGTGCAGAATAAGTCAAAGAGCCAAAGCTACTACCATCTGACAACATTTCATTAATTATAACCCCTCATGAACGAGAGAGGGGGAGAGTTTATCTGTATGTTTTCCACACCAACTTCCCCATTGGAGTTATGAGGTTACAGTCTATTTAAGCAAGGACGTTTAAATTGATTGTTTCACTCAGAGGACAATCATGTGCTTCTTATTTGCTGGATTCCAAACATCCTTCTTTACTATTTATATAACTGTGATTGTAACAACTCAAAAAATCTCATCAAATTAATAACATTGTTGAGGAAGGGACAGCTGTGGCCTACTGGTTAGTGAGTCAGGCTTATAATCAGTGGGTTGCTGGTTTGATTTCAGTGCTGGAAGGTAGTAGCTGAAGTGTCCTTGAGCAAGGCACCAAACCCCTGGGTGTTGCAATGATAGCTGCCCACTGCCCAAGGTGTGTGTTCATGACTTGCAGTGTGTGTTCCCTCCTCACCAGTGATGGGTTAAATGCAGAGGTCAGATTCTGGGTATGGGTAACCATAACTAACAAAAACATGTCATTTTTATTTATTGTCACCTATATTTATTTTTTCAAGAAAGAAAGATAAAAGGTCCATCTGTATTTGATCTGTTCTTACTTACAAATATTGCCATTTAATTTAAAATCCAATTTGTTACACAGAGCTGCACACTCACAGTGACAGGGGTTTTCCTTCACATTGTGCAAAACATTTCATATAGAGTTGGTTTATTACGAGTGCAATGGCATTAAAATGTAGGATATTAGAAAGATAATTTTAACACAGACCTAACTATAATCTTATGATTGTACGTTTTTTTTATAAAAGATATTTTAATATAGAATATAAAAAAATGTAGAAAACACTGCTTTAGTTTTCTTCCTAATGTGGAAAAACAGCATGTTAGATGATCCTGGATGGTTGGGAAGCTCCCTGTTTAGTTCCCTTCACAACAGTGATCATAGTATTTGTAGTCATTGGCAAGAACAATCTGATCTGTCATTATAAAGCATTGGAACATCCTCTTTATTTTTATCTAGGCCACAACACTGTATTATACATCAATACATCAAGAAGAAAATTCATGAGAAAATTTAGATCAAATGTGTAGAAAACATTTAGCATACCTGTCATTTAAACTTTATGCCACACATAAAATGTATGAGTTTTAGAGTTTGCTACAACAACTGGAGAATAATACTAAGACTTTGCAATCCTTTACTTTATATACTTTTGTCATTTCAGACTTTCACTGTACATCCTCTGGGAATGTGGTAATTTTAATAGGAAAAATGTATTGAAAACAGCCTAGATTATAAAAAAATGTCTCCTCCATTTAGGCCTCTGTGAACTTGTCCAGGGAAAAGGTGGACGAATGGATGTCCCTTCTGTGGCCTTTCTCTCTCTGTCAGTTACTGTCACAACACAACCCCTTGACTTTGTTTTACTGTTGCCAATAGAAACCACAATGCTTGACTTAGGGCAACAGGGGTGCCAGCTATGTTGGGGACACATGCTGGTAGACTTTACAAGGCAGCATAGGTGTCCTCAAAAGTCTTCTGCATTTGTTCTCTCGTTAACGGTAAATCAGAGCAGAGAACTGCGCCCTTAATATGTGCACCAGCTTGTGCATCCTGCCCTAACCTAAACCTGCCAGAGAAAAGAGTCTCAGACTGAAGGAAGATTAATATACACATGTGTTGTTCTTTAACTTTTTGGCTTTTCCTGCACACTTATTTTCTTCTGACAAGCAATTAATGTTCATATGAAAATGTAGCGTTTGTACGGATATTGTCTGTGTCTGTCATAGCTAACAAGTGTAAACGCAAAAGTTAAAATAAAATAAATCAAACTCACAAAAAAGGAGTCCAGAAATGTCTCCGGCTATTGTTACTTTGTTTTGGCACCAATAAGGTAAACGAAATTAAGCGCATTGGTGACGGGAGGGCTGGACATGAGAAATGCTTCAGTTGATCTTCAGGTTTGATCACGAACTCACGATCTACAGCAGGAAGGACCTGCAAAGAACAACTGTTATATATCATAGTCAACCCATGCAGCTATATGGTGGACACGCTCCCTCCTGTAGTGTATGGCCTGGCAAAGACTTCTTTCTGCAGGAAATTAGTCAGCCTTACTGCAGCCTCATACAGAGATCCCCAGGGGTGACCATGCATTGCTCGCTACATAATCCTAATGTACCCAAGCAGGGATAAAGGAGGAGATAAAGGTTCAAAGATTTGTGGGGTAGAACAGCTGCTAATGGCAGAATATATCAAGTATAAGTAATAGTGTGTTGCCCAACCTTAAGTTCCCCTTAGATATTAACAGATAATTTACATAGAACATAAAATGCCACTGAAGCTGTTTTGAAAAGACATTCGCCATTATATGAATCAAAGTTTAAACAACCTTAATCTGTTTTAAACACTAATCATAAAATTCATTTAATAAAACTATTTAACACAGATGCATTAAATGATAAAAAAAATGCATTCATAAGCACTCATTTCTTTTATTTAGGGTTGTTGTCAAAAGTCTGATTCTTGCAGGACTTTCTGGGTGTAATGTTTTGTGCTAAACTTTGCTTCCAGATCAGGAAAAAAACAACCTTGAAACTTTTTTGACAAACTCAAAACCATCAACAACATGTTGACGGTTGATGTCTACACAGTTCCTCTTATTTCAGTAAAAGAGCCAAACAACTCTGTCAATGTTGTACTGTAGCTGACCCTCTGGGACCCAACTAATGAAACAAGCTGCACTCAGACTTAGTTTTGAGTTGACAAAACCAAACAAACCAGACCTGTTCTGTGGGATCACACGGTTCACTGTAAACTTTCTCTGTCAGCTCAGAGTTTGTTCCCGAGTGGATTGCATGTGTGTGCATTACAGTGTGAAGTTTGAAGCAAACAGCCAATCTCATGAAACATGGAAAAATCAGTGTGAATTACTTCTTCTGACTTCTCAGACTGGTTAGAAGCCCAAGTCTAACACTAATAGAAACTGCAATAGCTTTAAGATTTCACAATGTCAGCGATATTTAATGAGCTTCATTTCAATGCATGGTTTAATTTTAAAAGACTAGAAAACAGTTCAGCTGGTAGAATATTGCGTTCAGCATAAAAATAAACAGTAGGCCTGCTGATAAATACATATAACGTTAATGCACTGTCACTGCAAAAAAGCATCTGTCAAAATTGTCAATATTGTTTATATAATTTATATTAATATTAAACAATTTAATTGTTTATATTAAACAATTAAACAATATATCTGTTTAAATTTGCTTTAGTTTAAATTTTACAGGTCAATAAGAAAAAATAACATTTTGTTCTCCAGTTAAATTTAATATTATTATTATTGGTTCTGCCCATGCATATGATTTGAAGTTCACCCAACAGGACAGCAGTGTTGTAGGACTATTTACTGGGGTCACATGATGACTAGTTCCTGTGCTGCTCTGTGCTCTGCTGTCATGACATGGGCTGTATAATCAGCTTGAGACCAGGCGCCATTAATTTGATGTCAAAAGATGCCAAATAACAGGGTAAGTCTGCACAATAATACCACCAATCAGAACTAATTACTCACTTCTGAACACCACAATCAAGTCTTTACAATAATGAGTGTTCAGTGGGGCAGAGTAAACCTTTTAATGAGAGGCTCTGAAGGGATTTCAAAGTTCATTTTCCTTTCATACATCCCATTGTTTTGGAAATGCCTATTAAAACCCAGTTGTTACAAGGCAAAAATATGGTACTGAGTTGTCATGAACTCTGTAAAAGGTCAGATGTCATACAATTGCACTAATGACTCTATAATGCTATAGTCCAGTTTGATGTAACTAAAATTATATGTTCATATTTTCATGACCAGTAAGAACTGTCACATAGGCAGGAATATGTCTTTAAAATGCTTTAATATACTTTCCTCCTTAAATATAAATTAAGGGAAACATTGGCTCATACTTGCATATAAGCAACAAGAAAGGTACCTTTGTTTACACATACAATCTTTACTGGTATATTATTGGTAATTAGCTGTAAAGAGATGTGTGTACAACCTTTTTAAAAACACCAGTAAATCAGTTACTGGTATATTATCAGTATCAGTATAATACTATGTGAAACAAGGAAGTTTGAAGTCATCTAATTTGATGTTATTGGGTCAAGAACTTCATGAATGTAAATGTTTGCCACAAAAAATGAAAACCTGAAAGATTGTTAAAATATGAAACATTGATGCATGTGTGAATGGCACATTTCTGTATTTACAGATAAAGTAATTCTAGTAAATTTTAGGATTTCCAGGATTACTCTGTAGTTTGTTAGCTAGTTTCTTTCTTACATAATTTTCCTTTTTAGAGACTTGCAGTGTACTGCTCTCTTTTTACACACTAAAATATATTTAGTCATTATTTGTGACAAACTATAGCAGTTAAACTGAAGCATTTGAAGTCAAGCAGAGTAAAGAGGGGGATATAAGTTTTCAATTATCACTCAGTCAAGTTTATCTTAACAGTTTACTGTTTCCTACATTAGTAAAGACACCATCCTGATGTTCCACATTTACACATCATACAGAGATGATTCATCTGCTAGGCAAACCATTTTCTTTGGAGTTTAAGCAAACGTCTCACAGTGTCATGAAATCTGCAACAGCCTGCAGTACAGACAAGGTCACTAATTATTAAAGTTACAGTATCAGAGCCTCTCACTAATACACATAGCAATGCACAATTGCAATAAAATTGCAATAAAATGCAGAAATACCAGACTATTAAGCAATCTCAATACAATCCACAAACATGCAGGCCATTTTATATTTATGCGCAAATGCATAAATATAGAGCAATTTCCAGTTGTTCTTTGCATCAAAAATACATTTGAATGTCTTTGCATTTGTGGACTGTTCTAACATTCACAGTAGGAATAAATGTTTTATTGTACTAGTAGTGTATGTCAGGTCCATCTGTCTATAAATTTTGAAACAGTCTCGTTAATTAGCAACATCTCAGGTAACTGGTTGTATTTAAGTCCAAAAAATTATTTACCATGATTACATAAACTTGATAACATAATGTTACACAAATGAAGTATCTAGGGATTAGATTATAAAACTCTTAAGGTAACAAATGAACCTTAACAGTACATACTGTAATTTCCCAAGGCATTTCTCATGCTTACAGTATATTACTCTAACTCAGCTGGAAAACATCAGACTGATCTTCATGCACCATGTTTCATATTTGTTCATAATTCTTAACTGTACAGAGTTTGTGTTTCTTTGTCTTACACCATTTTCACTCATTGAACTCATTGTTTCTCATTGATCTCATTGTCAGGTCTTTGGAGATTAATGATTGACCAAATAATATGTAAGATGTAGCTATTGTGGAACTGTGGTTTGGTGTAGGTATGAATGACGTTACAGTGTAGAATGTTGGTTTTAGTGAGATCACGTCCCTGAAGGTCCCTGAAGCCTGAGGAACCCTAAGGTCAGATTTAGCGTCATACTTCATTGTTAGCCTGTGGAGGTGTGGATGGGGTTAAGGGCTGCAGAGCCGTAGAGCCATTGAATGAAAAGGGGGGGTGGCGTCAACTAGAAACTATACCTTAGTAACAGTTGTGCTTTTAAGTAAAGCATTTTACTTAAAAGGGTACATATGTCTTGGAAGAGGAAAATTGGCACAGAGATATGGTGTTTTCTGGATGAGAAAACAGGAGTAACAAGGAGAATCAGGAGTAACACAAAATCTGGAAGCGTTCATAAAGTGTTGTGTTACTGAGCACAAATGAACACTTGAATGTGAAATAACAATGTTTGTTTGTTTGAATGACTGCTGTGAATAAGCTGTCAGTCATAGGTGATGGTTATCTATTATCCTATCCAATCCTTACACAATGTATGATATGGTTTATTGATGCCTACATGCTTATATAACAGTCTGCCCATCTCTTACAAACAGAGCATAGATATAATAATAACAGCACAGAATCTGTGTTTACTTTTTTGGATTAAATCAGCCTACAACTGGTTTACATATAGCTGTCCCTTCACATTAAGCTGTGACGAGGGAAAGTGGCCTACATCACAAATACTAGATACTTCTGTTATAAACTCCAGTTTAAACTCCTGCCAAAATAGCTCAGAATGAGCAAACCTGATGCATGAGATCTGTGTTTTTGGCTATTTTTTTACTTTTACTAAATGACTTCTATAATTATTTACGTTCACATGAGAATAGTCATTTTTGTGTTTTATCACAATTACTGCAACCAGAAGCCATTTTAAAAAAAGTTTGTTAATTCATGTAGGCTTAGTTTGCATTTCAAATCAACAGACATTTTGAAAGACATTAACAGATATGAACAATGACTAGATAAATTGCTTTCCCAGTCATAAAATGTCTGTAGACACTCCAAGATCATGTATTCATTGTGGAGCTCAGGTTTTCATTTAGTGGATACTTGCAATGGCTGCAGACAAACTGACACTGTTGTGTGCTATGAAAAGATTACAGAAAGCCTTGGGTTACTGAAAAGGTTATAAAAGGTCAAAGGCACTCCTCCAGAAAAGTTATACAGCAAAATGGGCCATAAATCTAATCCATAAACAGGACAGCAACCACCACATAACTGCAAACAGGGCTTCTTCAAACTTTGAAGAAGTTAAGCTTATTTAGTGTCTGTACTTGCTTTAATTGTACTAATGTGTTTAAACAATATCTGTCTGTTAATTTACAATTTCATGGATTCTATAGATACTGTTTTCATTCTGTAGATTGCTGTATGTTTTCATTCTGCACAATTAAAAGCATATAAACCTTACAGGATGTGAGATCAAAGTGAAAGTAAATATTGTTAAAATACACACTAAATAATAGCATATACACACATGCCATTGTTTTGCTTCCTTTGAGAGCTCTCAACTAGAACCTCAAGGTCTAATAAAACAGGTATTTGTTTCACCTTTAAAGCCTAAAAAGCCATATTAGTAATAAGAGAATGTGGACTTTCTCTTTAATTCTTTTAAACCTTGAAACAAATATTTTTTTCAAAGTCTAGAAAGTCGTTTTTGCTCTCAATAGGACATAACTAAGTAAGAACACAGTAACTTCCAAGGTTGTGGGAAACAAATTGTAGTTCAGAAGTATTAAAGTAAACTTTGTGGTCTGTGGTTTGTTTAGTTGTTATTGCACAAGTTACTGGAGAAGACTGCAGCAGAAAATAACATACGTTGGTCATTTTCTAGGTATTTCTTCAACACTCATATGTTTCAGAACGATCTCATTAAAATTGTAGCTAAGAAATGATGAAAGGCAACAGGCAAATAAATCAAGGAAATCAAATATAAAATAAGAGTAACATTTATGTGAGAAAATGCCAAGAACAACAATGAAAAAGTCTTAAATGAATCTTTCTTGTTTCTACTTTTAATACACCCTCAATTTCCCTTTTTACTGCCCACTTGTGACTGATTTTAGCAGAACCCTTAGCAGAACTTTTTTGCATCTTTACATTTTCCATAATATTTCAAACAGAAGATACCTTACTTTATACATGGTCTATGTCATCAGCCATCTAAATGATCAAAATATTCATTAAAGCCATTATTAGGAAATGAAACTTTTTATAAGGTCTTTATTAAATGCAACATGTGATCTTACAGCCTTTGAAAATAAATGCTGTGCTTTGTACAAATCTTTCATTTGGTAAATAGACCTCAATACACATCCACAAATGGCACACTGTCCACCAAATGCCTATTTCTGTTCCTCACTAAACAATGACAGATAATTAGGTGTAGCTCATTAAGGCTCTATCTGCTTTTGCTTTGCTATCAGCGTAAGCAGGCATTCCTGTTGCCCACTCCAGCAGATAACCCTTATGGGAACCTGACCGTAAGTCTCCGACAGTATCTTCTGCCCTTCAGCCACTGATAAGAGCAGCTTTGTACTGTGTTTAGGTACATGGGAGTAATAACCACACATGACCTTTATGCTGTGCACTTCCAAAAACCCTGCCAATAAATACCCTGGAAAATAAACACAATTTTTTTTAAGAATTTATCCCAATTTCTACTAATTTATCATCAAATTAACCTCTACATTTTCACCATATTTAACATGACAAATCCCATGTTAAACATATCACATAACTTTATAATTAATAATATTAATTATAATTATTAATGTATGTCCTGAGAAATATTTTAAAGTGGTACATGCAAAACTTCAGCAGGATGCTACAGTGTTGCTATGCAGTATCTAAGGTGATCTGAGTAGCCTTAGTGTGTGACTATACTAGCATAAGATGTAGCTAGGGTGTTGCCAGGGGGTTTCCGGGTTCATGGGTACTTTAAGCACAAGTTTAAATGCTTAATATTATGAGCAGACGCCACACAATAATTGTATATAAACAAAATAATTCAATCCAATATAAAGTGTGACTGCCATCGCACAAGAACATGATGGATGTTTTGTCTTTAAATATTGAACGCAGTAAATTGTTGTGACTTAGACTAGTATGAGTCGTTTTGAAAGTTGTCATTTGTCAATACCCTGTCAGATTGGCAACCAGAACTGCTATTTCAAATTGCACCACAAAACCACCTGGAATGTACTGGGATTATCAAATTAGGAGCCACGTTGTCCAAAATACCTTGCATGGCAATGAAATATTGATGCAATTGCAGTACAACTGTCACCAGCTTTGTGGTAATCCAAACCACACTGGCAGCACAGTCAAACTTCACAAGTTTGCCAGAATTTTTAAAAAACTTTTGCACAATAACTATAATTCAGTGAACAGCTGTTTTCTGTTAATGATGGCATCTACTGCAGCATACTGTCTCAGAGCTACAGCATAGATCATAGATTACATAAAGATAGAATAAGAGTGCCACAGTGTATCGGTATTGACAATAATCTTGGTATTAATAACCATGTTAATACTAAACATTATAATATTGTGAATAATTCTGACTGATACTCCAATACAGATACTCCAATTCTGACTGATACTCCAATAATAATGACAGATACTCCAATACAGTAGGTCAAAATAGAGAAAACATTACATTAAACTAAAGATGAACTGATAGCATTACTGTACTGTAATAATACTGTGAATTCTTTTGGCCATGATAATTTTGTAGTATAAATCTGATATCATGACAGCCCTAATATGGATTGTATATTTAATCAAACTACTTTATTCTACTACAGTCCTTATCCTATAGTTTCCTGTAGCTAAACTTGTAGCACATGGCAGTAGTAATGCCAGGATCATGAGTAAAATTCCTAGGGAACGTATGACTTATTTAACTGTATGGGCCCTTAAATGCACTGTAAGTAAATGTTTACACCATAATGTTTACAATCCTTGTCTCTTTAAACAACTCATTAAAAAGTACCTGGCAAACTATTGGGATGTGTTGAGAATTCATCTTTAGCATATAGCAGTTTTGACAGCTTACATATAAGTCATAATGTATTCGGGGCCATTACCTATTGCCTGGTGCCCAAGTCTTACCCACACATACACTGACACTACAAAGCTTCTCATTCAACCTCCCACACAAACACAACGTCCCACACACACATTCAAACACAACTCAACAGCAACACAGAACATGAATTGAATTCACACTCCCAACCGCTGGATTTATCAAATAAACATATATTGCAGTTCATTTATCACAACTTCCAAATTTTGACAGGGCCTTAAAATTTATCACTGACATGCAGCGAGTACTGAGAACATGAAATGTATTGATGACTCAATATTTTGAACTTTTGTGATGACCTGTCTAAAGGAGTTCTGCAACCTCTGTGTCCCTTTAACGGCTATAACATTTTTGGACTCTTTCTCCAACATGGAAGCAATTTTAGCATACTGCCAATAATTTGTGATTGCCCTCATTTCAACCCAGTGTGAGTCGCATCCCTCAGGGACTGCAGCAAAATACAGGAGAGGAACTCCAGCTGCTGAGGTTACTGTCACATCTGGATCTGTTCTCACTTGCTGTACCTGTGATAGAACTCTATTCGTTGAAAGGAAGTCCTAAACTGCATCCCTTCCAATCAGATTAAAATCTGCCTGAAACAATGCGTTGGTTTATAGACTCAGCGCTATGATGTAACTTGTTGGTTTTGGCTTTTAATTGAAGACAGTTATTTCTGGAGGAGTTCAAAGCTTACTGGAATGATTTCTCATACAGGGATAAAAAGCACCATAATAAATGTAAAGATATGATG
Organism: Yasuhikotakia modesta; assembly: GCA_036877545.1. NCBI lineage: Eukaryota > Metazoa > Chordata > Actinopteri > Cypriniformes > Botiidae > Yasuhikotakia > Yasuhikotakia modesta. The sequence continues at coordinate 116,387 of JBAJNP010000154.1, read as the reverse complement.
TACAGAAATACTTCTATAACTAAGTTTTGGTAACGTATGAGGTCATGAAATCCCCTGGCATTTGGAAGTCTCATGATTGTACTAATCCTCAGGCATTTGGAAAACTAGTCTTACACTGGCAAAGCCTTCGAGTGTTTCATTAAGCAGTTGTTGGTTCTTTGTTTCTGAGGCCAAACTTATCCTGAAGGACTTTTCTGAATAGAAGATAAGATGAAAGAACCAGTTTGGCATTGAAATGGTAATACAGTTTTTGCAGCAAAACAGGATAAATCATCCTGATGTGTTTGGTTATGCAGCTTGAATTTGAAATGAAAATAACTGATTTAATAATCATAAGGCAAAATATAATGGTGAAACATTATCAGGTTACACATTGAAACATTAGAGTGTTTATTCAGTGACAAGGAACTAGTCCATTTAGGCAACTCTGTGCTCTTATTCCAGGTAAAGTTTTCAGATATTCCCACCTAGAGGGTTTTTACTCAGGGCAGAGGATTGTGTGATTTTGCCTCCAGCAAAAAGCATGTTTTTGGTGCTCACAAACAAAACCCTGTTGTCTGACCTACCTGCTACTTATTCAATAAAACACTTTAGCTCCTGAAGAGCTATATTATTTAAAAAAATATTTTACCATCTCCCTGCTGAGTGATACTGCTGCCCAACACTGATAAGAATCAAGGTATATCTAGGTAATCCAATTTGGGCTGTCACTCACACACAGTAAATCCTTGTTCAACTGCATAGAAACAAGAACATTCAAGAACTCAGGTCATTATTACTATTTCTGATATGATGTTGAGGGTTTTGACTGAGGTTTGTGAACAGACACTTTCTGTTGGTTGTTTATGTTGTTTGTTTTGGTTGTATTTCTATCCAGAATTACAAAAATGTAAATGTACACTTTACATATAAGTCCCCCAGACTACAAAACACTGTGTTACGCATGCCAAACATATAGTGGTTTTGCTTAATCTATAGTATGTCTCTTTTTTTAAAAAGAAAAAAGCTTTATATGTTTCATTCCAGTAATTAAATTTTCTTTTTCCACTTTCAGGCACCCTGGAATATATACAGTATATGGAGTAATGCCTGTAACTATAATTCAAAGGGCATGTGCCAACCATGGATGCGTTTGGATAAAAGTGCTTTCCTTTGCTCTTACTCTTCCTGTTTGCCGTCCTCAAAGCACGTCTCCTAAACAAACAGTGACAAAAAGCAAACTCTGTGTTTTTAAATTTGCACTAAACTGTGCACTCCATTATAATGCTGGAGGGATTTTCTGCTATACTTTCTGAGATGAAGCACAGATGGTCCAAAAACTGTTAACTGGGTAAAAGGTTATCTGAGCATTTTCTCAGCAGATCTTACACAACTGTGCACACATTAAAACTTGATTCTCATGTGTCCACCAAATATATTTACTGAAAAATCTATTTAAATTATTTTAATATAATTTAAATAGATTAAATAGGCTATAAACAGTGCTTCATTTTATTACACTCTCTTAATGTGGATCGCTTCCAAGAGAAAATTTATGATCATATTACAAAGCCTAACTGGTTTCCAGTTCATATGACAGAACAGTGTTGTGGCCTCTGCTTTGACTGCCCCTCTGCCCACATTGTTATCTGAAGGACAACAGTAGTATTTTCCAGTAAGGCAGATGTGTCTATCAGCAGAAGTTGGCTAAGCATGACATCATATAGATAGTTTGCGTTGTTTTTGTGTACTTTTGTGGTTGCTTGTACTTTGTTTTGATTGTTTTGGATATACTTAACAGGCCACATGGGAAAATACTGTGAACAATTTTGCATGAGTGATATAAACTCAAGTGTCAAGCAGCCAATGTTAAAAGCTGGTGTTTAGTTGCAAATATTACAAATTTATCCAAATTAAAGCATCATGCATCATTTATATGAACAAAAGCTCTTTAACTTTATATACATGTTTTCTAATAAAGGATAGTGATAAGTTTTCTCACAGTAATTCAGATACTGAACAAATGATACAGAGCTATTGCAGAACAGCATTCAGAGATGCTTTTTGTTCTTACTTGTTTAGATGCCCCAATCACTTACATTTACCTTTATGCATTTAGCAGATGCTTTTTATCCAAAGTGACTTACAAATAAGGAAACAATCAACTGAAAAAGCAACAGTCTTACAAGCATGGTGCCAGTTTCCCTAGCCTAGCAGAGAGTAATTTACAAATTGAACTGTGTGTCTGTTTTAAGTTTCATAGTATTTTTAATATTAATGCAGAAGGATACCACTCAAGTCAACAACAGACATTCTCTTGGCATTCTTACATGTGAACTTGAAAGACTTAAAAGGAAGACAAGCTATGTAAGCATTTCTGCCTGGATGTTAATCAAACATGTTTTTTTTTTACTTTAAATCTTATATTTTCTGTGTTTATTTTACCCAAGTTGTCTTTTTAACAGGACCTCCAATCCTATATTACACAAAAGAGCCCAGGTTTCACCATGAATCATCTCATAAAAACAGTCAAATCATATTAAAAAACACAGCAAATCTGCTCAACACTTCAGTCTCAGTAGGGAATGTTTTCATCTTTTGGGAAGCAAACAGGCAACACAAGGTTCTCAACTGGCATTTGCCAAAGGCAATTGAGTAATCACCACCCAAGAACATGCTGACAAATAAGAGCACACTGTGTACATGAGGGTGGTCAGGTTTGGCAAATTAAAGCTCATGGTGGGAGCTCAGCTGTACTTCCGTTACATCATGTATCTTTAGGGCATTTATTACTATCTCTTAATCCTCTAAAAAACTTTCACATGCAGTGGGAGGGAACGGCCCGTACGGTCCTTGTGTTCCTCATTCAGAAATGTAGTATAAAACTGTTAGAAGAAGAACATGTAATGTACGAGGACCTGATCTGCCAAATCTTCCAGATTAAATTAAACTTTAAACAAAAAGAACATTTCTATAATTCGTCTCACAATCTGAACTATAAACAGATGAAAGGACGGAGCTGTTCTATTCCACTTTGCATAATCGCAGACTTGTATAGTGGAGTTGTTTACAACACAGTCAGGACAGCCACTGCTTTCACATGAAACAAGTGACAGTCTTCAGAACGCTTAACAAATACCCTGACAACCAACACCCAAATAAAAGTATTCATTTTTGGATCTTTTTCCAATCATGAAAGACAGAGGGAGTTGTCATCTTAAATGTCACAAAAACAGAAATATAACCATTTAATTTGATATAAACAATGATTGAAGTAAAAGGTTGTGTTTTTGGTAGGTTTAAACATTTCTAATGATAGATGTGGCCTCTTCTTCACCTGGTGTGTCACAATCCTCCAGCAGATGTGATCAGGGTGGATGACCACCCAAGGCAGAGAAACCTGATCAACATTGTAGGGGAGTGAGGGAACATGGGTGGGACTGAGCAGGGGTCTCGGGATTAGAGGTGGAGGGTTTATAGCACCAACTGAGAGAGTGTATAAATTGACTGGACTGCCTGTGGTGAGTCGCCCTCACACACGCTCAATCCCATGTCAATAGGAATGTCAGTAGGTTTTTGTTGATGACAGTTGTTTGGAATGCCAGACAAGGAAGTACAGTACTAAATTATGTTATTCAGTTCATGGGGGACACAGGAAGAAAAGATGGAAAATCCTGTCTAGTCATAAAAAGGCTTTTATTCAAGAAAAAGGATATGGAATTACATTTGAATATTTAGAAAGAGAACATTTGTATTTGTAACAGAATACAACATGCATTTTCCCAACATCTGGTTTGCCGGACAACTGTCTGGAAAGTTTTCTTTTTTGAGGGAACAAAGTTGCAGGTTTTTCTAGGAACAGAATTCCTGGAAATGAATCATTATTGCTTGTCACAAGCGTTTACTGTTAGGGAAATGAGAATATACCATTAATTTTACTAAATTAACATCGTGTTGTTTCTGCAGAATGTGTACATCAAGCAGGGACACATACACTTTACTTTATTATGTTCTTTGCCATGCTTCCGTTCTGGCATGAAACCAAACAATATAAATTGGACCGAAATGCCTGACTCTGACACCTAATGTGAATTAAATATTCATCAGCAACTTAAATCCAATTTTATAACTTTAGACTGAAATTTTAAACATTCATATTTACAACAAGGATAAAATTAATCTGACAGGAAATAGGTTTTGCCATTTTCTCCCATCAGAAATAAAATAAAATCAGATTGACATAAATATCGGTCTGTTTCTAACATTAAGCTTCTGTATGGAAGACTTTGAAATAGAGCATGAAACCTTCATGGTGCTTTTTTGTGGTTTTGGCTACAGCTTCTCTTCACTTTCATTATAATAAAATGTTCTTCAAAAATTCACCTTCCCAGCAGAAAATCAGAAAATCATATGAGTATATAAATAATGACAGAATCTTGATATTGAAAACTGAATTATTTTTGGATTGTATCTTTGAATTAAAATTTAAATATGTTGTGTGAAGCTGCCTGGAGATTCATGTTGCTTTGGGGACCATTGCTTCAAATCATTTTGTATTTACTTTGTATGTTTATCTTTATTTCGACAACTAGTCAATAAGCTGACCCACCAGGAAAGTATCAGTGCTCCCTAGGGCTATCTCTGTGCATGAGTTAATTTGCTATATGGCAGCTCAGTATGTTTTGAGGTACAGCCAATGTAAAATACTCCTTTGGGAAACCTTGTAACAAGGCCTCATAAATTATACTTTGTGCTCCTGACACTGTGCATAGAAATGTCCAGTCTGGATACTAGTTACAATTTTGGCTCTAGGTTTTGATTATATAATACAATAATTGAATAATTGGGTGAATTCTGACCTGTTAGCATCTACAGTAGTATTTTAATGCAAACCCTTCTGTCTTATTCATGAAGCATCTGGAATGGAGTCAGTAAATGTAAAATGCATGTTGGACCCTGAGCATTTAACTTAAGTCACAGTCATTCTTTCCAGCACAAACACACAAAAAGACGATTGGCACCTGTAATTCATCAAATGGTAATCAAATAATGGAGCAGAGCATTATAACCAGCCATACTGTATATCCATATGTGCTGTGTGGCCGACTGCCCTTTGGCATTTGAAGAAATAATCCAGGTGCCTGGATGGTAGTATTGGAGCGATGCTCTACAATCCCAGTAAAATATGCCAGATTTCTGGTCTGTTGCATCTCTCAAAACCTAATACTCACAACCCGCAAGAATTGTGCAATTCTTTCAGTGAAGTGTGTTAAAATACTGCAGGCAAAAATGACAGTATCTTAAGGGAAAGTTCATTCTCTGTAAAGTGTCTAGAAAAAAACTGTTGAGCTTTAAACATGAAAAGTGAAATTTTACTTTGTGATTTACCGTGTTTAACATTAATTACTGAGCTAATTACTTAACAGTAAATATATTAAAATATGTTTATATAGGCTAAGCCTGGAGAAAAAAGTAATCATTTGCAGCTTGCAGCATGTGGCGCCATATAATTTTGTCCAATTTTACAGCAGACAATAGATAATTGTTGCAAAAACAGACATGGAAGAAGTGTTTTCCCTGGTGGGATGAAATGCATCTACTGTAGAGGACTGTATATGTGCATTGTGTGGTATATTGTCTTGCGAGCAGCTGTCTGGAGTGTTGCCCATCACTTCTGTACAGCTGTGGAGCAACAGAACTACAGGAAAAGGGATGAACTGAGGAAGTTGCTCTGATTTGTCAAAGCGAAGGCGAGAGGACTTCAAAGGCTCTGTCTCACACTCCCCATCACCTCATTGGCTAACTACTGTATGCTTCTGTGCTCAAAATTTTCCAGATGTCGTTAACTTTGCACAGTTTCCTTAACATTGGTTTTCATTTTAGGTCATTATCATATCTGTACACCTTCCCAAAAGAGACGTAATCAACCCTAGGGCTACTGGAGTTTCCAGTATGATTCTGCAGAAGCAAATAGCTGGTTCTGTTGAGTGAACTAAAAGTACACTAAAAGATAGATTGAAGGTTACATAGAGGTACATAACATTGAATCATTTCCCATTGCAGCTGTTGTTAGTGCTGAAGTTTTATACATACATACTGTGTGAGGCCTTTTAACTTAGTCATGTCTAAAGAATGAATTTCCTGCACTGGTACAGTACTTGCTGTAAAATAAAGAGTGATTGAGCTTCTTGTACCACATGCTGTGTTCTTGTAGTTTCACCTCTTCCTGCAGCTTAGCTGAGTTACTGCAGCATGCAATGACATGGCCTTCTTTTGACGCACACACACACACGCATGTGTGATTTATGAGGACGTTTTTATACTGTACAAACTGTACATCCCCTAAACCTAACCCTCACAAAAATAATTGGCTCTTTTAATCAACAAACAAATCACCATTTATTATGTTTTAATCAATTTAGTTTGAAAGTGTTCCTTTCACATTTGTACATTTGTGTCCACATTTGTGTCCTCGTAAACCACATATTCAAACTTGAAAACACTTCAAACTTCAAACTTTAAATTCATACCTCAAAAACACGTATTCAAACATACACAGGGGTTCTTCTACTCATGCTTTTATGCAAGAAACACATTTTATGATAACCTGCAAAACATCATGGTTTGGTTATGCCTTTATCAGCTGTTATATCATTAATGGACCATCAGTGCCAAAAGCAGTTTAAACTCCACATAAGGAGAACAAAATGTGTTAAGTGTTGACCCAGCTGCTGGAATAAACCAGTTAAACCAAATCACAGCCATGCAGATATACACACCCACAATCACCTGTAATATTGCTTTTGTATTGGATGGATGAGATGGAAATGAAGCTTTATACTAACGAGAAATGTCACGTTTGGAAAATGAAATAGTCCATTTAAACAAAAGCACATCAGCCTACAAGTCACATCTGGGTTTTTGAATTTGGGCTGCATATGAAATATAATGGCAATGGGCTGTGTGACATTAGACAGGAGAATGGCAGGGTGTCTTTGAAGGCCCTACAGCTAGATTGTGGGTCAGTAGGTCAGACGGTACTAGCAGTATTGCTAAATGCACAAGTAAACTAACTGACCACCTGTGAATATGCAGTAGCGGTATAGCATGACATTAGGAAGTTAAAGACTAAAATATCAGCATACTTGAGGGTAAATATGCACAAGATGTGATAATTTAATTAAACAAATTAACCAATCATGAGACAGAACACCTGAAAACAATTAGAAGGGAACAAACACGGATATAACAAGAATAGTAGCCATGAATTTTATGCGTCTGTGTTCTCTATGTGTAAATGATCATTGTCCTTGGTCCATCTTGGCCTGATATTAATGAAAACAGAGTTGTTTTGTCTTAAATCAATCTTTTTAAATGTCTGTGATAAAAGTAACTTTTAACCAAAAGTCTGTCACCCGCTGGTCCCAGAGGCCTGGTTAGCTGGCTGCTTTTTTCCTGTGTGGTCAGAGAGTGTATCTAAATAAAACAGATGAGAGCAGAGGCTGCCTGTCTCTAAAAAAACTGCTCCTGTCTCTTTATACAGCAGGTTAAGGCATGATTCAAAAGTCTTTGTTGATTTTTATGTCTCTTTTGTTTGTATAATCCCCATTAGATCTGTAATTTTCCATATCTCTGTCATAAAAAAATGTTGTGTGTAGCTTTAGTCAAATATTCAAAAACACTATAAGCCAGCAAACTTGAATTTAGTCCAGAAAGAGTGTTTCCAAAATGTGGAAATGCTTGGTAAGATTTTTCGTAAGAAACAGTGAGTATCTGTTTAGCATCTGTTTATCTTGAAATATTTTGGCTAATGTTCTCTGGAACATAAATATCTGATAGTGACTCAAATTTTAGCCTAAACCCTTGTGCCAGAGCAGATCTGACATATTCTCTTAATAAACTGTGAATTTAAACTACATAAACTATACTCCGTGTGATAACAGCCTATTGGTCAGAACGTGGTGTAAATTGCCATTAGATTGATGTTAAACAGCCAATGAAATGCTGGCTGTCATACAATTACAGATATGGTAGCAGTATCCTGAGAGGAAGTGATGCATTCAGTCTTCAGAGTTTTAGGGTCAGGACCTGCCGGGTTTAGACTACACACACAAGACTAAACACAGGATATGATATGATAGTAATGTGCGTTCTTTCCCACTGCTATGTTATTCGTCTGCAATGACTCAGATGCAAGTTCAGAGCATTAACTGTCACCTAAAACACAGTTGCAACTTTTGGATTGAAACATGAGCGGTACAGTGCGATGCAAGTGGGTGGTAAATTTGCTATTAGACAATACCCAATAAGGTGTGTCATAAAAGCAGATTACGAGGAAAAGTGTGTTTTAAAGAGGGTGAAATAGAAGGTACAAAGCCAGGAAAACGTTTTTTTAATTGCTGAAAGTATGTGTAACTCAGGGACGAATCTTGAGCTATAAACTAAACTATGTGCCCTGGTGGTCCAACCACAAGTGCTAGAATACCGTGACTTACATAGTTAGATAACACACCCAAATCTTGCAGAAGACAGTCAAAAGTAAGTCTACACAACCAATGTGTTTGATATCATTACACTCTACCAAGTCAGATAGAGTGTAAACTAAAAGGTTTCTTCTTTTAAAAATGACGGGCCATTTTATTCACCCTCTTCAGATGTTTTTATCTGGTACTAGTCAAAATACTTCCTTTCAGTTGGCTCTGGGTCTTCAAAAGCACTTCTAACTCAGATCAATCAAAATTCACCTCACACAATGGCAAATACTGTAAAATACAAATGTGCTAATTTTTACTGCACTGTAGAACCTCACTGCAGATAAAACACACACGTTTAATTACTAAGGACATCTTATAGACACATAGTTCTCATACTATACCCTTCTTTTAAACCTAACCCTCAGAAAAACCTTTCGACAACATTAAATAAAAATAAAAAATAAAATAAAAAAATAAGAATTACCCGATTTACACTACAGATCACTAACCTCTGAAGTAACATTTTAATATTTTTCAGTGTATTTCTTACCCATACGTTTACCTAAAATTGTACAAACATACTGTCAACTCAATCTCATTTTACACCATAGAAAAAAAAATCTTTTTTTATTCAGTCATATAATGACTAAATAAATAGGGAAGTTTTTTCAGAAGGGCCCAGGGCTACATCTGGGCATCTCCAGGGCTTTAGAATCTCCCATCTGTGCTCAGTTTTTACCACACTTACTTACAGTAATAGCTTAGCAAGGCAATTACAGTGATTGCATTTAATTGGTTCACTCCATATGTGAGCTTAAGAGAATTTCTTATACGATTACAGAGATGTGATGAGGGACAGATAAATCAGACTTCTACTCTGCCACAGGGTATATGAATCCACATACCATACAGGAATCTACCCTCTCTAATGCCTTTAGATCAACACAGTGTTTTAATTCACTTAAACATGTGATTTGTCTTTTAAAGGTAATTGCGCATTCAGTCTCTTTTGTACCCAAACAAATAAACACGGTATTTATTTGATGATTAACTTTTGACCAAAAGAACCCAGTAACTATATTATGGTTATTTTATCTAACAATTATGTACTCTTTAGGAAATTTTAACAAATCTTAACAAATTTTAGTACTATTACCTATTTTAGTTGTTTGTTTTTCTTAAATAAGACATTACAGATTAATTTACCCAAAATTGGAAAATCTGTCATCATTTACTCACTCTCATGTTGTTTTAAACCCATTCTTACAGGTTTAAATTTCCTTCCCTCTGTGGAAAACAGAACATGAATATTTTAAGAATATATCTGGCCTTTTCACAGCCCCAGTCCTTATTGACATTCATTACATGAGAAAAAGCAACCCGGATTTCTAGGAAACAAACCACATGTTTATATTCAAAACCATGCAAGTTAGTGATAGAAAGATACTGTTGATGGTAATCAGGAGACCATCTGAATCCTACATTCATGATTCTTACAGTGGAGTCTAAAATTACCCCCGAATGAAGCGCCTCAGCACTTTGATCCATGACATCTATGGCCTCTATAGGTCTCTATAGTCTCAGCAGGGAGATGTGGCTCTATGACAGGCATGCTTGCACTCTGTTTCTCTCACTCTCCTGTGCTACAAATGACCTAGTGCTGCTCTTGTTGAAATTCAATACCCTGGAATCCAGCTTAATTACCTTGGACCAGGCAATAGTGGCCTAAGAGATCCATTTATCACATAAGGTGAAAGAAATGGTGCTAAACACTGGCTAATTGCAATCAGAGACTTGCTGCTCCATGGACTAGATATGTTAGTTGGGGAATTAAATAGTAAACTGTTGTGAGTGTTTTTTTGTTCATGTGAATGTGTTAATTTATCAAAGAACCCAAAAGTAATTTGGAGGTCAGATTACAATGATGGAGTTTAAAGCAACACAATAACCAGTGAATGTCAAATATGTTTTGTTTGCAAATTCCTCGTTTGGAGGACTAAATCACCAAAAAGATTTATGGTGAACGCTTGATTTGTGACATAAACAAAGCTCTCATTTGGGGGTGTACAGTAATGTCATGGCAAACAGAAGTGATGGCCAGTCATGTTCACAACTGGTTAGCTCAACTGATTGTGTTGAGCATTGTGTTAACACTGCAAAGGTTGTGGGTTTGATCCCAGGGGAAGGCAAGTCCTGATAAAAATATGTGTACCTTAAATTCACTGTAAGTCACTTTGGATAAAAGCTTCTGAAAATGAATAAATGTAAATTTTCTATTTGCTGGTTAATTTTACTTTTCCTTTAAAAAAATCATGAAATGACACATCAAAAATCAGTTTGAGTTGTTTTAGTGAACCATGATTTGTAAATGAAATAACTGATGTCTTTTACATGACAACAATGTGCTGGAATCCTAAAAGTAAAGATATCACTTTGTAAAGTATTATTCCTTTATGAACATAATCCTCTTATTATTTCTTTATTTAAAGAAGAAAACACATTTTGAAATAAACCTTCAACATGCCTGGAGTTGAGGCCATTACCATAGCGGGTTTCAGTAATATAAAAAAATTACTTCATGAAAATAATACTGACTTAACATTTGTTTTAACGTATGTAATATTCCAAAAATTAATCAAAGAATACACATGCACCCCAAAGAAGCCTAAGCCTCCAGAAATCCAGATCACATCAGTGTTTTTATTATAATTTAAACTTTTAATTGAAACAGCCTAGACTATGACAACTGCTCTATCCTCTAATGATCATGTCTGAGACATTTTCAAAGAACCCATATATTTTTCATTTTTTTTGGCATAGTGCTACACAATTGTTCCTAAAGGACATGAATGTCCCCCAGAACAGGGGAGCGCTTTGATTTATTTTATACGGTTGTGGCTATATTGCCAACAGATGTGCTATATTGTACAGCTCTGTTGTATTTACCCCCACCCTGTCATTAATTGGTTCAGAATGGTCGGGTGCACTGTATTCCCAAAACAAGAGTCTGGCAAGGTAATGCTTTGCATTTACCAAATAATAAATCATATTGGCTGCATAAAATTGAGCTAAATCATGAAGAGACATGCATTGTTTATGGGTCTGTGTGTCTGTGTGTGACATGAGCTTTCTTTGAAAAGGTTTGACGCAGACAGACTTTAAGTGGGAGTATTCTAATCTCTGAGAACCTAACTTCCTGGTACTGCATTGTAAGGCAATACTCCATCATTGCACTAAATATGTTACAAATCAGGCTGTCTTCTACGAATAAGTGCATGATACCATAAATGGAACTCTTATAGGATTAGTGTATCTTGAAAGTCTACCAAACAGAGTGTTTTTGGATAAGCAATGACCGTCAAATTATAGGGTTTTTGTGCTTAGAAGGTTTTCTGGGAATATTGTGTGTCTTTTACATTGCCACCACAGAATGTATTTTATGACGGTCTCTTGTCATTGTTTGCATTTTACTAATCCATAAATTTTTAACCGGGCAGCAAACAGCCAAAAATGAAATGAGTACCAGCCTGTCAAAAACAAAAACTTTGTGTGGGTTTTTTTTTCACCCCACACCTGATCTTCAATAAAAGACCCTAGTTAGGTTTTAAATTTCCATTCCATTTTTGTGGTCACTTTGTACCGCTGGTCATGATGTCTCCAGTATTAGGTCAGTCTGCTCCATGACTGCATTCAGCATCTGGTGAGGAGAGGCGTGTTCAGCCAGAGACAGTATGTCTGCAGCAGATAGATGAGCTGCACGTTGGGTGCAAAGCCACACTTATGTTACTATTAGCCAGAAACACTGAGCCTTTCACCTCTCCTTAAGTTGACCTACATACATGCTGCCTGTATTGTTACCGCCTGGATAGATAAACAGTTCCAGATGCATCTGCTGCTCTCTGTGGGTCCCTGTGATCAGAGACTTGAAGACTGTGCTGTACGAGGGCACTTACGTGATGTGCCTCTTTACGTTAGACATAAAATATCGATAAACCTAAGAAAGAGCCCCTGGAGTGTAGAGATGAATGATGGAAAATGCCATAGACGGATGAATGGATGGATGAATGGGTGGTTGCAAGCTGAGGTAATAACCAGAACTAATGTGCAGGCTAGCAGTGTGGGAAGAGGTGGAGGTGAGAGTGTAGGGGTTATAGTGCTTCATAGCAGCTTGTCAGAAAGATTGCTGATGGATAGACAGGACAACAGATGAGTGGAGAGGCCTAGCTGGGGTAATTTCTGCTAATGTGCAGGCTAGCGTTGCAGGTACAGGTGTGGGTGGAGCATTGTCACTGCTTGAATGGTTGCCCAAAGCAAGTCTTAGAACAAAGTGGTGGAATTAATATAACAAGGTCTCTTCATCTCTGGACTCCAGCTGAAGTTTAGGTGAAGTAATGGAGATCATAATAAGCCAGCACAGACCTGGCAAAAAGCAAGATGACTGGACAGGATATTTAGAAAATTATGGAGTAAGCCAACTTCCTTACGAATTATCAGACCCAGTTCTGGGAAATGGATGACTATTTATTTTTGGGGGAGAGCAGTGAGAGGGGGAAGGGGTCATATATATGTCAGGAACTTTCTATGATGAAACATCAAGATGAACTGTGACATCAAAGTGGAGGAATGAAATATCCAAAGGAATGTTTCATAATGAATCATTTGATAATTGCATTCTTTATCATATTTCTCATTTAAGGCCTAAAAAGGAGTAAAAATGAGTGAGCCAAATGTTAGAAGGGTTAAGGGTGACCAGCCAGAGAGTTGTAAACTAAATTAAACTCGTAGGAAATTAGATTTTCTATAACATGCCTTAATAATCATCTTAAGTGCAGAGCCAAGACCAGAATCTCTGTAAATCCAGGTTAATTTCTTGGAACCTCATCAGAGAACTCTGGTGAACCTTCTCTACTCTCTTTAATGTTCATGTGATGGGAAATACAGCTGAAATCTAGACACAACAGCACAGTATGTGGCCCTGGGAACAACATAATAAAGTGGCGGTAGGTAAATAAAAACTATTACGACTAACTGTAATGTTTCAGTGAGATGAATAGACACAATAGTAAGACTATCTTGTTCTGGCCAAAACAAAATGTTGCTTTAATATCTAGACTTTTTTTTTTATAAAGTGTGCACTATAAAAAAAAAGTGTGCACTGTGCATTAAGACTTAAAAAGCATTTAGGTCTCTATTGATTTAAATAAAGATTAAATTTTGATGCAACATATATTTTAACATATACAATATATTGCTAATATTTAATTATAGTATGCAATATTTTTAGTATCATGTGCCTGGTTCTTTTTAGAGAGCTCTTATTTTCTATCATAGAATATCACTAAGATGTTATTGCTATAGAAAACTGTTGGCTGTTTCTCTGTACTAATATGCATGATATATGCTCACATCATGATAAAATAAACAAAGAAACAGCATTTACTGATTCATTGTTTGGGTCTCTCAGAACCAATATAAAACATGCCAGTCAAAGGTCAGCAGCAAGTTCTGAGGAGCATGAGAGGACAGAATCAGTCGCCTCAAGAGACTGGGCTGTCTGTCATGGCCCAAATAACTGTTCTGCTTGTGCACTTTTTCACCCACCCTTATCATGATGTTTTTACACAAAACAAATGACAGGCATTTGAAGTAGTGGAGAATCCTCAAGCAATGTAAAATTAAAGACAGAAAAATATCTAATGTTCTATGATAGTCACTAAAAAATGCCACAACAACAGAGAAAGTTCAGTAAATTATTCATAATTAAATATTGCATATCATATGATTTTCTAATCCAATAACACTGTGGTTCCTGTAATGTTCAATCAATTTCTCTAAAGAGAAATGATCATTAGAAACAAGGGATTTATGCCAGCATTTTAGAACAATATTTTTCAGATTTGATATTTTAACATTTAGGTCATTTACTGTAAGAAAGCTCTCTCAGCATTGCATAATTTTTAACTGCAGTTGACTTGACAAAATTGTCAAAGCTGTTCAACAATATTAATATCGTCCTACTGCATATTGCCTACAGTTATAACTTTTAATGAATCAAATTTCATTAAATTAGAATCTAATGTCTGTGGCTTCGCTGCAACAGATGTTGATATGTGTCTGTGGTCATCTGGCGGTAAAATGATTTCTCATTTCTCACTGTTCAGTGTGTGAATAATTGTTTGCGAAACCTCAAGCTTTCTCTCATGGTGAGGGGGCTTATGTCATGTTTCCAAGGGAAATTTTGTGAAATTGTGTTCATTGCAATTTGAAGGTCTGCACCGCTATGATTACTCCCTAGACATCCATCAAACCAGCAAGAAATAAAGGCTTCTTGTTCAGGAGTTTCATTGTGGAGAGCAGATTAAGTCCCTATAAGACAGACTGCTGGGTAGAGAACTCTCCAACACATGTCTCTGTAACAAAGGCTTGTCACCCCTGTGCTCTCCCTCCAACCTCTATTTTCAGCACAGTCCTGGGAGCCAAACAAAACATTCTTTATCATGTTTTTGTGTTTCCTGGTGTGCTGTTATCTTGCTCCTTCTGAATTGAGTCTCAGACAGCTTTATTCCTTGTGGGGTAGAAGAGTAAGCAGAATTCTGCTAAGGGCAGATGTTCTTGTGAATGTAGACGGTTCAGATTTCTTCACTTGTAAACAAGACTGATGGGTAGTACTGATAAATATTACAGTAGACAAACCAATAAAACTAAATAAAAACAACACAATGCTCCTATTTGATCAGTTTCAGAGTCTGAATCATATCAAAGTTTATGATTGTATGATTTCATGCATGGATTTTTGTATTGGCCTAAAACATACAAGCTTTGTTAGAACTTATTCTGACCTAAATGTTTTCAATTGTAGGTTAAATATCAAACAGGCCACATCACAGAGTTAGGTGGAGTGAGAATTTGGACCAATTGAATGTCACTGTAGGTGGGGCTACCCAAAGTAAATTAAAAAGAAGCAAACTGACTAACAACGTGACAAGCCGCCTGCTCTGGCTGTTTTACATCTTATTGCTTTATCTCATTACATCTGTTTAGGACACAGTGAAATGCATTTCTCCCACACTGAACACATTGTTAAGCTCTTAAACACATACTGAATTAAACAGAGATTACCGGCCAGATACGCTCCAACCATCTGGACTCTACAGCACTGAATATCATCTTACAGTGCACAATTCAAGAGCTCAGTGAAACCCTGGTTTCACCACAGTGGCTTTACATGTGCTGGGTCCTCAAACCCTTCAGTTTTTAAACTTGTCATTACTCCAGTTACATAACCCTTTCACCCCAAAATCCCTAAGGCCAGAGGGGCCCATTTAGCTTTTCAAAAAAGGTGGTATAATGGTTAATCTTTGGGCTTCTGTCACCACTGACTGTATATGCTTAGGTCGTGGCAGATGTGTTGAAAACCAACACCAACAAAAATTTGGCACTTTTCCTTATTTATAAACTGACTCATTTTTATCTACATTTGAAGGCTTAAATTGACCACAGCTTAATTCTGTTTAACAAACTTCTTTCCCCTCAATCTCAGGTTTTGTACCTGTAAATGACTATTAACTTCATTCGTAACATCATTTGCTTTACATTTGAGTAAAATGATTAAAATCTGTTTGTGCATTAAAACATTTTGTGATCAGATCAGAAAATGTACTTATTTACTGTACTTTACTGTTAATACTGGTTAATATCTGAGTCAATTTGTCATATAATATGCCTTGAAATTTGTCCTGATGATAAAATATTAGTGTCTGTTATTATTAATCGTTTTCACAAAGTCATCCAGTCAATTTACAGTAGCTGTGAATTAGACAGTGTTCCTATTTATAAAGATCAGTTACCCTCCAGCAGGTTGATCCATTTTCCTTCTGGTGTTTACAGTAATACTTGGAAAAGATCATGGACTTCCAGGAAATGATAAAGAGAAGCGGTTTTAAGTGTTCAAATGAAAAATGACGCTCTGATTCTCTAGAGCATTTTTTTTCTTCAGCAGCTAAAGTTGTAGTTTGATGGTCTTGCTCTGCAGAGTCCAAAAGACTGAAGTAACTGGAACAGGAGGGAAAAAAACAGAAATCACCAGGGATATTAGTCATGTTTTGTATCTGTAGTGATTTGAAAAGCTGCCATTTCTGCAAACTGTAAACAGTGAAATACACACTTTCACCCAGCCTGTTGGCTGTAGATCCTGGCTTTCCCTGCTTCGCTCAGACAGGGGAGACAGGGGTTCATGGAAAAGCAGACCCCGGGGTAATGCTGCTGAGATGGCAGAATTCACTGAATCCTGCAGCTTTTCCTAGAGACTGCAAAGATGTGCGTAATTGTGTATTCGCAGGAAATGCAAATGAAATAAGCAAATATGTTTTCCATTAGAGGATGTTTTACTTTCTCTGATGGTAATTAAACACATCTTGACAGATACGTGATTGGGATATGTGAAATATACATCAACACTAATTATTTCTCATAAACTTTCAGATGTGTTGTCCTAATCTGAGATTAACATGTAAACCATAGAGCAATCAATAGAGAGATCCATCTGTATTTCTCTTGAAAACATTTTTTCCAAACATTCCAAAAAAATAAAAGTAAGGTTTATTAGGATTAGAGTATAATGATTCCAGTGTTACTGGGCAGAAATTGATATTTGCAAGACGTCTTAAAATGCATTTCATTTGCTAAGCCAATGAGCTACAAGGGGGAGGGGTTAATTAAGTTGTGGGTGGTAGCTACCTATGCAATACATCAGACACCACATCCTGTTTTTCTATAAAAGCATAAAATCATAATTTAACTATAAACTCATCAATTGACCTTTTCGCTTAATGTTAGATTGGCAAGCAAGTATACATGCCAACACAACTGTCTTGTAACTGCTGTTTTGCAAGGAAACAGTGATGTAAATTGTAACCATTTGTATGATTGTTGTTTTTTATGTAATGACTTAACAAATTCTTTTAACTAAATTTTGAATGTTTTGTACTGATGGTTTGGAACAATAAATCTTTTTGCCCTACACTATCCATACAGGAACCCACAAATTTACAACAGGAAGTACAAATTTACATGCTCCTAAATTTGTAGATTTGTAAATTTGTACATGCTCAAAACAAAAAAGACAAGGTGAATAGACTGATTTTGATTGCTGTATTTTTTTTTCTTTTTGTTTCTCTTTCCTCAAAAACACATCACACAAAACAGTTTCACTTTTGGATCTCAGAGTCATATTGCAACTTAACAAATCACTTAACAGAGAAATAAAACTGACCTCACGAGCTCCACGTGTTGCAATTACAGACAATCACTGACTGACCACACACAGTTATACTTATAATGGTCATGATGCACACTTGTAAAAATTCATGTTCATGTTTATATCTTTTGATGTTGATAGCTGTTTGAATCACAACAAGCTTTATAAACAGTAAGATCATTTTCCTGAGAATGTAATTAGACTCAGATGCTGTTAATTTGAGGAAATAGTGTAATGATGAGCACTTTGTTGCTGTAACTGTAGTTGAAAATTCTTTGAAAAAGATCCACTTTAATTGGGCTCCAAAACATTTTAATCCAAAGTCCATCCTTTTAGTAAAAAGGTGTCAAACACGTGGATTTAAGCAGCGTGACTCTGATGCTCTACATGTGGTGAATGTAATCCAAAACAGCTGTCAATGAATTGTCCATGGGCCTGCATGCCCTTATGTTAGTTGAACATTACTTTTATGTCACAAAGATTGGAGGTGTGAGTGGTGGCTTCTAAATAAAAATATTCTGGCTTTTTTTTGTTAAAGTCTTAAATAAAAAGTAATGTTAATAAACCACTGACCAAAGTCAGTGTTCCTGTAGCTCAACAGGTAGAGCATTGCATTAGAAGTGCAAAGGTTGTGGGTTTGATTCTGGGGAATATAAGTACTGACAAAAATGTATACCTTAAATTCATGGTAAGTTTCTTTGGATAGAAGTGTAGATGTATGTTTTGTTTCTGATATTGTATTAAAACAAGGTTTGTAATAAAAGTTGCTTTAATAACCTAAGTGACATTTACTTAAGCAAAAAGACACAGAAATGTTCATGCTTATAAATACTGATGTCATATATTTAGGGTGTTCTCATATTGGGCACAGTTGCTTTGAATCATGTCTGAGCGCGATGTTAGTTCTCAGGCTAAACATGGAGCATCTATAATCTGTTTTTTTCCTCTGGCCTAGAGAAAACACAGTGGCTTGTAATGAAACTAATGAGCTGACACTAGAAAGAGGAGGACATGAAAAATGAGAATGGATTAAAAGCCCATTAGAGTAAGAAGGAGAAGAGCTGTTTCATTTGGTGCTAAGCACAGGGACGGGGCATTGAGCCTCCCATGTATCCTGTATGGTTTTCATATATTGATGATGCCATTGTTCCACGATAAACCACAACTACTGCGTCCTGACAGCTGTTTTGTAACACATACTAATGCAGTATTTTATTGTGTTTACAAAGCTTCCTACAGAGTTGAGTATCGCTTATGTTTTTTTTTGGCTGGGAGCAATTTGCTTTTACTTTCTGTTTCTTGGACAGCCTGTGGCTTCTTGCTATGGCTATGTAAACAGAGCTTCACAATTTCAAATCCTCTTCACAGGAAACCTCTAGAGTTGAGTGCAGCCCATTGGGTCTTGCAAATAGCTGGCCGAAGGCCTGGGGTGAAATAAAACATCACAGTTTGGCTGTGGGCCAAACTCTACAGCCAGGGATCATTGCTTCATAAGGCCTTCATAATAAAAATGAAGAAGGAAAAATTATCCCCAAATTAAAGGAAAACATTGTTTTCGGTGATGTGTGTTGCAAAATGTCAGAGCACCGAATGGGGCGAAGTATCCGTAACTTCAGCCAATAGGGATAGCCTGTTAATGACATCATTTCCCCTAGAGGGACAGTGAGAGCAGCTTGTTTGCGGGTGAGCTGAGTGTTTGACTTGGAGATAAGAGAGTGGGACACACGGTTCAGACTGGAACAGCTGTTAGGTGGAACGTGAGTTGAGGTTCCAGCTGTGGCTGGAGGGCATGACTGCATGTGGATCCCTGGGATGTAGCCTGTCAGTATAAATAAACAGGAGGTTCCTGCATTTTCTTTGACATCACCGCTGGCCATACTGATGCTTGACCCTTTCACCCCCGATACACAGGAGGCTACACTCACAAAGGGCAGAGAGATGTGGACAGGCAATATAACACACTGAGCAAGATGCTCCCCTTGTGGCTATACACTTAGTACTAATGACGCCGGGTATTTATGGAATCAGGGGGTGTGGGAGATGTTTAAGGTTTCACATGGGTGAAATACATAATATACTCCTGGTGGAATACAACCTGGGACAGATATGATAAACAGTGTAGCTATAATGAGCTTTGTGTTTAGAATGCACACACTGTAATACATTTGTGTTAAGACATCAGGTGATAGATTTCTTACATTTATACCTCATGTAAAACCAAAGACGTCCATGTAATTTTCATAGATTTCTAGAGTGTGTCGTCTGAACTTTTTCAATGAGATGGAAAACATATCCAATAAAGGAATAACATTCTACAAAATGTCAAAGAATTGTTGCAAATGGTCTGACAGTTTTCCCACAAAGCACTAGTTCCCTCTCACTGCTTTCTGCTGTACTTGCATGCCAACAGCTCAGCTGCTATGCCAAGCTGATTAAGTTTATAATGGTCACCTCTGAGTTCCGCAGTCCAGCTGACTGCTAATAGAGAGGCAAACTGGGCAATGGGAAGCTGAATTTCTCATGGACAGATCAGTCCAGCAGGACACCAGACCTGCTCCAGCAAATGCCTCTCATCAAAAACAGAATGAAGAGGAAGAGAGAAGGACTCTTTCTTCCTATAAGAGACAGAGGGAAAGAAAGAGAGAGAGAAAAAAAGGGAAAGAGAGACAGATAAAGCATTGCACAAATCTCCAAAATCCTGCTTGTGTTGCATGTGCTAAACATTCATAGATCATAATTCACAGAAGGTTGAGAAGGAACAGCTTTGTCCAAAGTAATTCAATAATCACCCAGCGCCATACATGCAGTCAATCCAAAATTTACTCAATGTATGACATGCACTGAGGAAAAAGTGTTGCAAATGGTAACAATAAATCTTTCTAAAACTATGTGGCTACAGTGGTTTAAGCAATGGTATGCGATTGGCACACAGGTTTTCTCCTTATTCTAATCCTGGAAAACTTCCACATGAAGCATATTTTCGTCTTAACTGCCATTTTTTAAGTGTTATAACTTTAAAACTTTTCCTTCCAGTGTCAACATATTTAATGATCAACATGTATTATTGTTCCTAAAGTTTTACCATCAATCTTACTGTGTATCATGATGCTGTGAGTTATGGAGCTGTTATCTTTGAGAAGCCTCTTATTCACTATCAACGTCAAGATGTGAGAATATCTACACATTAACATTAAAGTCTTGCCTTCATAGCTATACAGTATGTAAAAGTAGCAAATAGGTAACATCTCCAGTCTTCAAGATCTAATGTCTTTAGGATATCACAGGGCCTCACCATTCACTTAACACAACATGAGAGGGAGTGTGATATCTAACATAACATCACAGCTGTGATCACAGGGGAAGAACATAAGAACTATAGATCATCACAACTGTGATTAATTCAGTTTTTACTTGTTTTATTAATTTGAAGAGAACATTGAATGCATTTATTATGTAAAAATATATTTAAATGTATTACTATGTAGTATTTTACAAACATGAGAGGCAGAAATTAAAGGCAGATCAATTATGTTTATTTAGACCAAAACGCAAAAGGCAATCCAAACATGTGTAACAAGAACATGGCACAAGGTGAGAACAGCATGTAGACATGAACAATAACTGACAAAACTAACACAGGAAACAAGACACACCTGGACACAATTATTGCAGGGTAGCGCTAAAGAATATAAAGACCAGGGACATGGACTACAAAACATGACTTCAAAATGAAAGCCATCCAAAAGTTGGATAAAACACCAACATGTTACAGTATTCACACATTTAAAAGTTCATTTTGTATTAATCTTTTATGGGAAAAAAATGGTAAGCATTTAACTTACTCATGTTTTGAGGGCAGAAAGAAAAATGAAATCACAATGAAATCACAAAAGAGCCAGGATCAGAGACTTTTGAAATGTTGGTGTCTCCTGGCTGAGAAGCTTATTTTGAACACTTCATGCAGTAAGGTGGGTGCATTTATTGTAAATTGTCTTGATTTATTTTGAGAAAGGGTAAAGAAAGTCTAGAGTGATAGATTGGGTTATATTATCTGCATACTAAGATGATTGGCACAAGCTATTTATTCTGCACACAATTTTCATTTAAAATTAAAGTGCTGGCTGGAGGTGACTTCAAGCAATGAGGATGAAGATGTAAATGTGAAAATTGTTCTTAAAATAAGTACATTAAAATATCTGTAAAGGGCCAACAAAAACTCTTTATATGTTTAAGTGTAATCATGGCTAAAATAACCACCCCTTTTCTGTACAAACCCGTCAATGAGACTCTGAGAATCTGCTAAAAATCTGCTACTAACACTAAAAGCTACATTCAACTGTGAGTTTAAAGCCTCAGTTGGCTTTATGTTGTGCTTACCTCACTACTGTAGCAACCAATGAGCCTGGTACTAAACAAACAAATTGGATTTTACTACCTGCAAGATTCAGATTCCTACCTTGTATGTATTCTGAGTTCAGACACTAAGTACTAAATCTGTTTTGAAAACCATATCAGATCTGTGCTCAGTGTATACGGTGCCAAAAACTTTTGCAGGCCAGAGATACATGATGAGTTGTTTGCCTTTCTGTTCTTTGACCTATTTGTGTCAACAAACAGACGCTGCTCAATCATAAAAACTGGGAGGAGACACAAATGAACATGGCTGCAACTCTTGCCATGTTTTCATCCATTTAATCTCCTAGTCATACACTGCAGAACTGATTGTATTATTAAGGCCACATGTTTGGAACATGAATTTTAGAGGGACTAAATGAACAAATTATGAGAATAGTGAAGCATGTAGACATGTTGTGTTCTGTGTTCTGTTTTCAGACATCAAGAGTCAGATATCAAATATGATGACTGTCTAGACATGCCATATTTACAACTACTGCTACTATATTACAAGGTTCTGCTATTTGGTGCCTGTGTTTTTTTGGGTTCATGGCCAATTGGCTTGGGCACACCTGCCAACAACTTGAATGCCACCATTAAGTTGTCACTGAAGGTCTTTCGGCAGCCCGTAAAATAAAAAGTGCCAGAAATGGAACCAACACGTGCAGTACTCTTACCTCTACTGCAGTCGCAGGCCAGAGTTACGCAGTTCATTTGCATTTGGTTAGCAAAGCATGATGTAATGCATTTGCAAAACCTCTGCCTGTGAGCTCTGGCTGTTTGAAACAGCGAGCAGTTGAGAGTAAGCATGTCATGTGACCTGCATAGCCACGGGGTGAGTGTTATTGCAGGGGCTTTTGGACTTTTCCCCCACCAGGCAGTCGAGGCCAAAAGGCATTGTGGCATTGTGATCACCCACAAAGTTTCCTTTTTTAAATTCTTGAAATCAATTCCCACGAGGATTTGATGGACCATGAAGAGTGATAATTCAAGCTTAGAATTTTTATTCTTTAGTTAAATAATATCAGTTGCATTTTGTCTAAATAACCTTTTGTGACATACTGTTACTTTGAGGCCACAAATGAAAAGTTTTAATGTGCGCAGCAGGTTTAATGCTAGAACTACTATTCCAGTTGGCAGCAAAGTTGAACATCTGAACATGTTGTACATTATTAAATCTAGTTTAATGGTTTCATGGCCTTTAATTTTTATAAACAGGGTCTCACTTTCTCTAGCTCAGACGGTTTAACGTTTAATACAGCTTGATTTGATATTAGTATTAATCAAGAATAAAAATACAGTATAGCATAGCATAATATAAAGTAAAATAACACATTTTAAATAAATTAAATTACATTTATATTTTATGGCATACCGTAAATGCATAAATACAAGCACATTCATCAATATTTTCTCACCTCGTCTTCCATCTTGGATTTTTTTTTTTGTGAGCCTGTTGCAGTGCATGCTGGCAATGCATTCTCACTGAAGAATACATGTGATTTTGCTTTAGAATTTGGCTACAATTAAATAACTTTGGACACAGAATAATTACGCTGCCTGCCAACAATTGTTGCGAGCATGCCCACTGTGACTAGAACATTGCCTTCATAAACACATCACTAGGTTTTGAAACAGAGCAAATGTTTTTTTCTGTTTTTTTGTCTGTGTTGATGACTAAATCCAAAACGTGAAGATTCACGTTGCTAGCGTGTAGGAGTGAAAACAGATCTTATTTCCCTCTCTCCAGAAAAATCACAATGACCTCATTCAGAACTACGTCCCAGGCATTTGAATCATTTAATGACAGAAGATGTCATAGCATGGATGTGGTACAGTTCTGGCACCCAAGCCATTAAAAACACAAAACCACAACAGCTGGAAAAATTAGCATTACAGAAGGAGGCATTTTTAACACCCCAGGACAACAATCACAAGGAAAACCCTCAAAGGATTCTATGAAACAACATACAAATGTTTACAGCATTTCAATTTAGACATAAATGTGGCTATTTACAAGTATGTGTGGTCTTTTCAGATTGAATGCCACCTGTTCTCAAGTGGTAAGACAAGATGTAATTTTAGCTTAGGGCTAAAATGTTAGCAGGATGAGTGCTTGGTCTTAAACATCCACAGCTGGCTTTATTATATTTAAGTGCTGTTGAAATTTGTCCTTCCCCACAAAAAAATATAAAATGGTCACAAACTTATTATGGATTGTTTAAATCTCATGCATTCGAATGGTGTACAATTACTGTACGGCCCACATCCACTCATTCAACAGACCACCCCAACAGCTGACACCTACATAGTGTGTTATGTCAACAATGGTTGAGGGGCTGTTTGAACTGTAGTGTTTCAAATGTTCATTAAAGACATCACACACCTCGTACCCATAGATTTCTGCCATGATGCCAAAGTGAAAGTGATCCCCACACACTAAAGTGTAATTGTGATGTCAAAAGGTGCTTGAGGCTTTAATCTTATAAATTCACTGTGAGCATTTAAGTAACTTTCCCTAAACATGTACAACAGTTCAGAGAAAGTTACATCCTAATTTCAGAACCACATAAATACCACATAATCACAATGTCATATAATCACAACTGATAAAAATGACCAGCCTGGACCAACATGCTTTAAAGGTCATTAGAACATACTTTTCCTAAGATTTCTTCCTTTATTGTATGTTACGAATAAACTGAATAACAGATGTGCACTGTAGGTTCTGTTATAAGTCTTGAAATATATTGCCACCCATATATCTGCTCTGTTTATTTTTAGAGAGTGCAGGATTTTTTTGTCAAGGTAATGTCAGACCCTGGGATGTAAAATGTAGATGTATCTAGGGAGCCTTGAGCTCCACTGTATACCAATCATATATACAGGAGCAGAAAATGGAGTGCTTCCTGTACAAAATGATGTGGACAAGCGTAGGATTTTTGAAGACATGGAGACAATCCTGGTTCCTCAGGTGAGACAACACAGGACCCCCCCCTCTGACTGTCAAACTCCTAATACAGCATGAAACATTAAAGTTATTGATATTTGTGATCATACTATACAGACATGCTAACATAATTATTAAATATTACCATACATACATATATAATGTATATGATATGTATATATGGTACATATAAATACCCTATACCATATAAATATCAACCATAAACCTACATATTTTTAATTAATTTATCTTGTGTAGAAGTAATGGTTCTGTTTTATTAGTATTCGTCATGTACAAATAAACATACACAGTAATGAAATAATTTGCATTTTGGAATGGCTGTAATGAAAGTGACATTGAGAAATGAGTTTGAAATGAGGCTGTAGTGTGTTTTATATCACATGGGTCATATGTGAAATGAGGTGTAACTATGGCTATGAGTCAAAGTCTATGATAACAAACCCCTGAATCTCCCCCAGCACGTGGCAACATACATAAAACATGAAATAAGTGTGGGTTGTGTGCACTGTAAATCCTAAAGCACATTACTGTCCTATGTGCATATACATTCCAGGGACCATAAATATCCGAAGAACATCCATCATGTAGTTTGAAGGGACGTACGGCCATTTTCAGTTCCAATTCAATTCTGAATCACATCTTCATCATATCTGCTTTCATGGTCATTATGTCAGTAAAGACACCACAACATGACCACTACATACCTGCTGTGTCAAAGCCTAAACCGGCTGACATTATCAAGACCTTGTTTAAATCATGGCTGGATTTGATGGACAAGCCTTCACACTGCAGACAAGACTTTCAGACCTTCCAAGGAAAACACACAGCAAATATCCAACACAAACAGGGGAGGAAACTTGTATCATTAGTTAATCATATTTCTAAAGGGAAATGAGGCTACCGCGCCATATTTTTTTAAATTTCAACAGTGCTAATCTCTTAAACTCCAGCACCAGAGAGGGTGACATAACACTGTATAATCTGATAATATTTTCATTACTGAAAGCTGATTAAAACTCTGCTGGTCGTTAAACATATCACAATCTAATAAAGCTCACTTTGCACCCAATGTGACTGCTGACATTTCTACAGCAAAGCCTCAGATAATGGAGAATACAAGGGAAGCAAAAAGTCACATTAGCTTTCTATAAAACACAAAAACCTGAGCTATTTCATTTCAGACATTTTTATGTATTTAAGTTTGATTAGTCTGTTTTGATGGATGCTTGTATTTACCTGAATACAGAGATTTTTTTCTCAGATAAGATGTGGAGGGAAAAGGTTTTCTTATAAAGGAAGTAATCATCTTACTTAAATAACACCTATTGCCCCCTTAAGATCCATGAAGCAACCCTCCTGAGACCCTGTGGGTCAAGGGACATCTGGCACTGGTGTTTCTAAAGATCACATTGCCCACCATGAGGTAACATGGTCAAATATACAGTCTAGGCCCTCTCTGGGAGGTCTTAGGCATGCTTTACCTCTAGTTGTCATTGCAAAATGGACTTTCATCTGATGAACTAGAACAACAAAGTTTTTTTAAAGTTTAACAAGGTTTACAAGCCACAGTGCAAAACAAGTCACTTTGTTTTTTGTAGTTACATTATGCTAAATTTTAAATAAAAGGCTATTTAGCAGTCCTCCTGTTTGCATTGGTTGGAGGAAAGATTTGAGGTAAGATACATTCAAATTCAAGATACAAAAGTCTGGATGGCTTCTAGACATGTTTGGCTGAGACCATCTAAAACACAGCATTTAACAGAGTGATGTGTTGTTTGTGTGTCTATAATTGAAACATTTGTTTTAACTTTCAATGATTATAGCTGTAAAAATATCTAGAAACACTATCACAGCAAATTCCAAGGGCTATAACTGGTTTAACACACTGAAGCTGGGGCCACCAGTTTTGAATGTCCATTATCATCACAATCATGTAGGTATTGAGAAGATGGAGGAATTTAACAGTTGTAAAATCTTGCAAAGTTCTCAAGAAACAATAAAAGCCAACTAGTAACACTCACATTCTTGTTGACAATTTCATGTATGTAAAACAATGTTAAAGCCAGACAAACAAGCTGTGTGGTGATGTGACACTGGAAACAAAAATCATTATCAAATGTAAATAAATGTCATAGGTTATGTTTTTGTGTTTATGCACAATGCATGACCAAAAATCTGTACAAACGGTCATCAATGACCAATCTTCTTAAGAACCACAGCCCACCTCATTTTGTTGCACAACAGTCCTATAATTAAATGCCCTTCAGCCTCATCTCAAGTCCCACACTTATTTATTTAGTTTGAAAACTGAATGATCCTGTGGGCACAATAGTTTAGTCATCAGGGACTTACTGCAGCAAAGTACAAAAGCTGTTAAAATACCTATTTTTCACAAAATATACATAATTCACTCCAAACAACAATTAACATTGTGAAAGATTGGCAGAACACAAGATTTATCATTTACATGTTTAAACATGTTTAAGTGTTACTGTCCTGTAATGTTTTTGAAATGTTTAATGCCATTTAAAGTTGCAAAAATTCATCATTAAACAGAAAAAATGTTCAGATAAAAATGTTTAACATTGCCCAACATATCAACCCAAAACAAAATATTTACCACAACATTTATGACCTATTGCTTCTTTAAAACACTTCTGCTTAAAAAATACAGTAGAGGTCAATGTTTTTGCAATGGCCAGCCCTCCACCCACAAAGCTCCTAATGTGACTTTCATTAACACTTTAAGGAAATGTCACCAGGTTAAATAAGTCTTTCACCTTTAACCTGCATATGAATATGTTTGGCATGGTTTGTAAAAGTGTTAGCCCATGAAACACAATCAGTTCTCTCAGTCAGCTACCTAAACAGAAGTTCCCAGCTGAAATCTGAGGAATGTCTGTAAACACTGATTCTTTTCTAAAATAAACATTTCACCACATGGCATTCTTTACCAAAAAACTGCGATGACAGTTCTGATGTCACACGCTTGCCTTTAACACAATAAAATCAGGGTCATTCTCTGACCGCTTTAATGGTTATGTAATCAAGTCACCAGTGCAGGTTTATTTTAGAAACGCTCAGTGAATTGTGAACGGTCAGTCTTTCGAAGAATGAACAGTAATTTAAACTTTATACCCCCAATGTAACATTGTGCAATGTGGCCTTCTGTTTGCTTTTACAACTCATTTTAGAGTTTCTTTAATATGCTCTGTAAAGCATCCAAAAAAACAGCTACCTGATTCTTGCTGGAAACAGCCTTTCTGGTAACTATTTTTACATAAATGACACAAGAAGGACATTTTTCTTAATCAACAGCCCTGTTGATTGTGAAACAACATTGGTGGCAACTAATTCAATTTCATTAAAAGCTGCAATATGTAACTTTTGATTAAGAATGAACAAAAGTCATTTATTGAGCAACTAAATGACTGATCAGAGGTCAAAATGGCCTCTGCATTTTACATATAAATGGCAAGTATATAATAATGATTTATAATTTCAGCTGTATGGGACTGATTTCACAAGAAATATAATTTTTACTGTCACAGTTTGTAAACAGAAAGAAAAAGACTGACTACTTATGGGGCAGTTTTTGTGGCCTACTGGTTAGTGTGTTTGTAATGAGACAGTGGGCTTGTAATGAGAAGGTATTCATAATTATTTTCTATGTCTTCTCTCAGAAATAGTCACTGAACACAGAACAAACCGAGAAAAAAACAACTACCTCGCAACCAGCATTGCTGTCTAATATCTAGCCTGTGAGCTAACTGGAAACACGTAATCTGACTCATCGTTGCCAGGATAATTAAAATAGGGGTTACAGGTCACAAATCAAGTACATTTCAACAGACAGCACATTGCGAGTGCTGTAACAATCCCATAGGGAAATACAGCTGCTGGGTGACCTCATGGGACCGTAAAATCGAAATGACTGTGGTATCATGGAACACTTTGACAGCACAGCTCACGTTTGTGGGCAAAACAGAGCTCTGTGGTCTAAACCAAAACAGCTCCCACCCCGAACGTCATTCTGTGGGGATATGTTCTCTGTTTGCTCTGGCTAACAGGCTAATGCTGCTGGACTGATGGACATGGGAGATGTGATATTCTGGATTTACAAATAACCTAGGGGTCCAGCAATCTGTTAAAGTACATGGTGTATGTACCATGTTAGTGACCGGACAGGCGGTGACCAAATGTACATTTGGCTCCACCTCTTCCTGGTAATTGTTGTTTGTCAGTTGTAGTAATTGGGATTGGGCTGTTTGCAGAATTCACAATCATGAGAATGGTGCAGCATTTTGCAAAGCTTTAATAGAAGGAAAACGTAGAAAGTCTAGGGTCATAAATAAACATAAATAGCTACGTAATTTACAGTTCTATTTATCAAACAAATGCAGCATGATTCAACGTTCTATACCAAATTTACTGCTTTAAGAAGTGGTGAGAATTCAGCCATAGCACACAGGAAATATTAAACACTCCGAAATTGTTTCAGGGAGTTCCCAGGACTCTAATTAGAATGTGAGGTGAGGTCATGTTTGGGTTCACTGGCATCAACAGACAGGTATCACCAGCAGCTGAGCGAGAAATCCCCTGAGACCAGCCCCTCGTGAACCTGGCGACCACCAGGACCTTATGACATCAGCACCAGCATGTGTCAGACGTGCGGTAATTTGTGAGCACCCCTGAACAGAACTCTGTCTGTTTGATGTCTGGCTTTAACAAGAGGGGGTGGGGCCCAATGACGCATTAGAATGGCTAATGGCAGGAATGACTTCAGCAAGCATGAAGTGAATGTTAGGAGCGCACAGGAGCACACGGCCAAAAAATTAATGTTGAGACATTTAGCAAAGACTTTGACAATTATCTGAGTTGAGTTTTTCTAGAGCATCAGGAAATTAAATTGATCAGTTGTTGCACTTTCATAGCCCAGACTTTGTGTCAGTGTTTCATTTAAAGTTGCAAAACTTTATTTAAATAAACAAAAATCAGCTAATGAGCAAGTACAAACAACATCAGTGTTCAAAATGATCACGTTACCTTAGCCTGATTTGCAATGGTAAGGTTATAATAACGATTTATAATTTGAGCTGTCTGTTAGATTTCGCGGTTAATGTCAGTTTGACTGCATCCGTTGGTGATGTTACGTCTCATTTGTAAGCAGACATATGATAACCCATCTACTAAATCATCTGTGCATGCTGGAATGGTGAAGCATTTGTAGCTTTTTCTTATAGCAGTTTGGTAGAATTTAAAGTTTGTGATTGCCCACATTAAGTAAATATCTCTGCATGTCTGACTTACAATTTTATATTTTAAACAGAGAGAGCAATAGAGAAGCAAAGGTTACGTATTGCACTTTTAAGTATCAACTTTCAGATGTTTCTCCTAAATTCCCACAAATGTGTGGGGTTTTAAGACTGTTAAAAGTATGATGAGAAATATGACCTTTTTGACCTTTGTGTCTGAGTACATCTAAATATAATCTGAGAAATTAAAATCTCTTCTGAAACATAACACATAAGTGAGATTACTGTGGTCTGTTTTTCAGGAGACAAATGTGAGAGGCAGGACACTCTATTTGCACTCCATTTAAAAATCTCCATTTGCTCTGCTGTCTACGAGACATTAAAAAGATCTTCTTTTGCAAAAAAATCAGTGCAATTGTTTCTTGGGTAACTCTTTATGGTAAGAACATAAGACAGACTGCAGAGAATATGATCATTTTCAACAACACCATTAAGACTTTTCATCAAAAGACTGTAAACTTGCCAGCTAGTCTATCTACAGATCAGACCTCTGCTGCAGGATGTGTTTGTTGGGGCTAAAGAACAATGGCTCCTTTCTTGGTGTTATGGCATGATAAGTGATTCAACCATATGTTCCCAGTGTGCATGAGGACTGCTCTGGTTTCTTAAATGTGTTCTTCATTTCCACAGGCTTAGGAAATGTCACATCCAGACCCCCATCAGACTATGAACATCTCTCAACATTTACCCCCATTGACGACCATCAAAGTCGTCCCTACGTCAAGACTTGCACAAAAAAAATCCTACCACACACTATGATAAACTACAAGACATTATTGTTGTTTGAGTGATGTCTCATATTGTTTACTGACTTTTTTATAAATATATACAAAATAGATGTATTTTGCAATTTTTCTTGGGAAATGTTTTATGAGTGCTGCCCCATTTTTTCAAATCACTCAAATGTATGTATGATTTTACCTTTAAAACACCAATTCAATGCAAATGAGTGGGGGAAATGTCTTTGGGTATGCAGGGGTGTTGAATGTAATCTGGAAGGGTCTATTTGAAACACTAAACAGAAAAGGCTTTCTTTCACAGTTTGAATCAGCTTTAAACACCAGGCCATATATCAGCAGGTAAACAGTTCCAGCTGCACCGCAGTGGCACAGCTAAGGATGTGATGTTTGAATCCAGTGTGTAGTTCTCTGCATAGAACAAGCTTCCTCAAAAGCAGAAAAGTCCATTTAATTTAAGTAAAATCCAAAAAACAACAGAATGAGATTTTGGCCGCTTGTTCTTGTACTTTTATTATGTATTATTACGTTTAGCTTGCAGTTATGTTTTGCTCCTGTTTCTGTTTCGTCTTCCTGATTGTTCTCGCCTGTGTCTTGTTAGCATAATTAGCACTTGTCTCATTTAGACTCGTGTTTCCTGTAGTAGCTATTCTTTGTATTGTGGCAACAAATCTTTTGTATTTTTGTTGTCAAACTGCTTGTTCTGTGAGGTGCTATTTGTGACAGTGTTTACAGCCAAATTATGTTGTCATTCCTTATAGATATTAAATAAAATTGTCAATACTTCTTTCTCATTAACATCTCTTGTTGTTTTAGCTGGATGTACATTTGTATACAGTTGCTAAATGTCTAAAATAATAGATAGTTGTGGCTAGTATTAGGTTTTAAGTTAGAAGACCAATTACACAAATGTGTTTCTTTTGACATTTGTTGTATATGCCTCAATTTTGTTATAAAGAACAAATGTGACAACTAGCCCTCATTTATGCTCCTTAAAATCAGTTTTATCTGTATTTTCACACCAACCAGGTTGTAAAAGTCTTGTGAACTTAGACCTCTGACCTGCTGAGGAACTCTTATTTCCTTTACACAGGATCTGTGAAACGTAGCACGTACACCCTTCTGTTCTGTCTTAACCCTTGGATGACATTTTCTTATGTCAATTGTTAATGCTAATTACTTAATGCTAACACTCCTAATAATGCTAACACTCCTAATATAGAATAAACCACTTTTCTTAGTCTTTATTTTGTTTGAGATATTTTACACTAAAATGTTATTTGAATTATCAAAAAGTAATCATTTAATTTAATGGAATGTTTGCTCTTAAATATTCAAACTATCTTTACTAAATGGATCTCATTTGATAAAGTCTTGTCATTTATCATAAAAAAAGTTACAAATGAGAAAACTGAAGTGTCTATTGCTCTTTTCTGAATTAAACCAGAAATGGTTAGAATGTATGTGAGTTAAGAAGACTTTCACAGACTAGTGTTGTGGAATCAAACCACCCATTGCTGTTTGTGCTAAACTTAAGTAGTTTTACTTTAGATGAGAGAGTGGTTGAAATAAATCCAGAGACCAAACTGGTCATTTCCTTGAACAACAGCATTACAAAATGAGTAATGATCCTTAATGATATTAACCAGAAGGGCTGTTTTTCCTCCCTGTGGTGGGTGGTGGGTTTACTGCAGTGGTCTGTCATTTCTGACGCACCGCATTTGGGGTCTGCAGTGCTGGTGGAAAAGCCTTTATAGAGATCAACTCACATTTCCTCCTCAGCATCCCAGGTCTTGTTATCACACTCTATGAGATCATTAGGGTCAGTGTGACACGCAGATGGGGCCTCAGGAGGGCCACAGATCATCACTGAGGTGATGGGAGCGACTCAGGGTGTTTCCAAAGTTCAAATCCTCAGAGCCCTTCAAATGCTGTGTTTAAGGTGGAACTGTTTTGTCATATCATGGATGTCATTTACAGAACAGGCAGAAAACAATCCTCTCAACGCTGAAACCAGTGTCATGTCAACACTGAAAACAACAATTAAAAGGTATATGAGCATTACTTTGAATGTGGGAATGTGAGACATTTAAGCTTTAGCTTCCCCCAAAACCAATAAATGAAATGAATTTTAGGAGAAAAAAAGGTTTATTATTGAAATCATAAACAAGTCAAAACTGTACTGCCATTTAAAAGTATATAATTATATACTGGTGTGAATTTACCATGTGGGCCTAACATTGTAACATACTACAGAAGTCTGAAGTACCAAAAAATGTTCCAGGTTAGGGGAAATTCCTTCTAGGTATATAGAATAGGCAATACAATACAATTCACAAAACTGTATTGTGGATCATTTCTGCTCCAGAAGGAGCATCTGTTGCCGTTGTGAGCTTTAGAACTGCTTACACATGATGAGCAGGAGTCACCACACAACAGCAGTAATGATGCTTCCTGTATCTGCTTGTTCACAGAGCACACAACTTTACCTCTCCCTTCTGCTCTATAAGGATCAATCTTCATGCTCTGACGAAGGTCCGGGTCATGAGTATGTAGCCTACAGGCAGGATACTCACGCCATAAAGATGCTTTGAAGCCAAAAGAAGTGCTTTAATGTGGAAGCGAACCTATAAACAGAAGCACTTGCGTTTCCTGTCGGTCAGAGCAGCTGTGTCTGACTTTCTGACCCCTGGTGCTATATTAACATCATATGAACACACAGAAACCAATCCACAGATATGGACAGTTGCTTAACCCCATCCAGTCCATGTGGTTTTGGTGTGTAATTTGGTATTTTGCCCATCAAAGCAAACTACGTATGTCACAGTCAATAAATAGTCTTATTTTCCCTAATGACCAGGGCCACGTTATGACAATGTTTTTGCCCTCAAACGTAATAAACACACCAATAAATTTAATTTCATGTTACAGAAAAACTCCTGGTTCAGTAAACAAGAAGACAGACAATCAAATGTAACGAATGATTCCACACAGTTTGAAAAGCCAGAATTCCTCTTCGTGTGAGGCTAACCTGACATTAATGTTCTGAATATTTATTCTCAGAGTTTAAATCAGCGTTACATTTCATAAAATTCTGCTCAGTGCCATGCTAAG
Organism: Yasuhikotakia modesta; assembly: GCA_036877545.1. Taxonomy (NCBI): domain Eukaryota; kingdom Metazoa; phylum Chordata; class Actinopteri; order Cypriniformes; family Botiidae; genus Yasuhikotakia; species Yasuhikotakia modesta. The sequence goes on along the minus strand of JBAJNP010000154.1, from coordinate 82,146 downwards.
ATCATTCACCATAGAGGCAGAACAAACAGGCAGGGTGGGGTTTTGTCAACCTGTTTTTGACTCTTATTCCCACACTCGCTGACACAACGCACATGTGCACCCCACACGCACAGTGACACTGTGAGAAACACATGTTGAAGAGAGGCACACTCTGTGCTCAATGCCCTCATTCTCAGTTCAGCTCTCCCACGTTTGATCGTCTGATGATAATCACCTCTCAGTGAAAGGGCCAGTTATCTGGGAGCGTTACACACCACAGATGATAGCGCAGCCACCGGATGCACTTTTGGAAAATGTGAGTAAGGTGCTTTGCTTTAAAGTTCAAAAGGCACTTCCTCTCATTACTCACACACCATTCACTGTCAATACAGAGTGCTGGTTTCACTTCACTTTTTTACTTTACTTTTGGTACAGGGATAAGAGGCCTGTGCTTATACACCAGTTACAGTGGGCTGCTTTAACCACATTGTAATTTTTGATCACATCTCAGCACAGATCATCCAGTAAAAAGATTGTTTCTCAGACTAATAGGAACCTACAATGAACAAACATTATCTTTGATAAAACAAATTATGATGTTTGGAATGTTGGACAATAGCTTTAACAGTATCCAATTAAATAAAAAATGCTTTTTATTATTTTTTTTATTATTTGTTTTTTCAGCAGACAAAATGTTTTCAGTAGTGAGCGACCATCTCAAGGGGGTGTGGATCAGCCTCCAAAGCAAACATTCAACTGCATCCACTGTTTAATGGCATATTTGTTTGACTTCTGTGGTTTTGGTTAAGAAGCTGTACTATCTTAAATACAAATTAAGGGCAATCTAAGGAGGTCCTGTGAGAAGCCATAAATCATGACCGGCAGATAAGCAGTAATCAGTCTCACAATGACTGGGCTTTAGTTCATACACACCCTCACTTCTGAACTTTCTTTTCCGCAACCCTATAGATGTTAAACAATCTGATTATAAGTGAATGTTGTGTGTGGATGATTTCAGGTTTGGGAAGCAGATATTGGAAAGATGCCAAATGCATCACGGCTCATGGTGCTTTTAAACATTTTAAGCAATGGTGCCATCCACACCCTTCTTCTCATGTCCTGGGTCTAAACACACAGAAATCAATGATACCATCAGTGTCTTTAATCTAAACAAAATGTGAAATGAGTTACACATGGGCCCTCAATGATGCCATTGTTCCAAGTGAAATCAAGAAAGACCGTTAACGTCTGTAAAAACTGAAGCTAAAAAAATAAGTTATCTCAGATTTCTTGCCCCATGTAGAGGCACAGACCCTCGGGTGATTTTTGGGGTGCCTGACAGGATAAGATCCATGCGTATGGAACACAATGTCATACTGTACTGACCACAGTATCACATGCAGTGTACGTTTTTTAAATGAGTCAGCAAAACATGTGGTTGCTCTTCATCAAAGTCAGCTAAGGGTCAGGAGTAATTACCTTTCATCCTTCAGCACCTCTGCGGTGTGCTGCAGGAGTCCACGCTCTTCACGTTTGCCACGTTCCCTACAAAGACACATAGCATTTGTTATGCCTTTCAGTTCAGCCTAGGAAACTTGCAGCCAGTTCCTTTTTGGCCCATTGGCTGTGAATCCTTCCTCAAATAAACAGAGACCCAGATTAACACATAAGGAAGTCACTTTTCACATGAATAGGCTGTTACCAAACCCAGCGCACATGGGCTGTCCCTACTGTGCAGATAATTCTTTAGAACTTAGCAATGTACATTTTGTGTATATTATTATACATAATTTACATGTATAATATATATTATACATAATATACAAAGTGATATGCATGGTAACCCATACTCGAATTGTGACCTCTGAATTTAACCAAGGAGTGAACACACACACACAGAGCAGTGGGCAGCTATTACGGCAGAACCCGGGGAGCAATCAGAGGTTAGGTGCCTTAATTCTTGCTTCCCACATTTAGAGAATTTGGAGGGGTCAGCACAACGCCCTAGGTTGTGTGTCTCTTGATTGTGGTGTCTCCCCTGTTGATACTTTCGGTGGTTTTGAGTAAAAAGCTACTTTAACATGCAAGTTTTAAACAAATTGCTGCTATTAAAAACAAAGTTACAATACTCTTGGACTTCATTAAACATCACTGAGCAGGACTGATATGGAGGATGTCAAATGATTTCTCACTGCAGGGAATCTAAGCAGATTTAATATTGTGTGGCGCACTCTAGTGGTAAATATGTATGTTGCATCCAGCGATCTATAAAATCACAGTCACGATTGAGAAATAAAGACACAAAACTACAAAGTTTTCTGTGCTGTATTAACTGTAAAATAGCAAAATTGTAGTAAATCCCACAATGCTCCGGAAGGTTTTTGGTTTAAACATATATGTTTGGTAAATGTTTAATATATAACAATCATTTATTTTTATTTATGTTCTTTTGTTACATATATACACACACACAAAAACACTAAATTGATTTCTTTTTAAAAACTATTTCTTCCTTTTTTATTTTATTTTGTTTTTTGTTTCAGCTGAAGACTGTTTGGCTAATTGCTTGATAAACTCACTCCCACCCCCATTTCGGAAGTTTGAATGGGTAGCACTTTTCCTTTTACATGTTCGCTCCTCCTTACCCCCGAACCAACCCCCTTATTAAAACAACTCCAAACCTCTGCCCGGTTAAAAAGCGTCTTACAAATGTATGGGTTACAGGAAGCATAAACTTATAGTGTCTGGAAGAAATTAGACGCAGAAAAGGACAGTTTAGTATTGAAACCTGCACGCTTGGAAAAACTTGAATTACATCTTAAGTCACCAACATTGACTACTGTTGGATAACTTTTTCTTGTATGACCTGACATCATCATCATCATCATCAGAATTAACTGCCAAGATGATCCAACAAACCTCATCACATCAAACTGATGCAAAGTATTTATAGGCTAATCAATGTACTGGAGGAGGCGAGAAACTTGCATGTGTTTGTTCGTTACATGGAAACCGTGGATATTGCACACCTTTGCAACACAGATGATCCATGCGGGTCTCTTCTGATTTGCCCCCAAAAACTTTGATGGCAAGGTTTGTACAGTCTCAGTGGTGTGTGCAGAGCCTGATCGGACAGCCCTGTTAACTAACGGGACATCTCCACATATCTCCTCCAAGGTATGATCATGAATTTTTAAGTGCATAAGTGTTGTTGAACGTCATGATGCCAATTTACTGTTTATTTGTTGTATTTGCATGCGTTTAATTTTGTTATATAGTTCTTTAAACCATCACGAAGTTAGATAAACGAATGAATGGAGTTCAGCCATCAGCTTTTGCTATACCAACACGTGCCACTTTTTTTCCTCCAGGCCCCACAGGTTGAATTTCATTTCATGCGCCATATTTCTGATTATCGAGACCGAACAGTCCTGTGGGCAAAGAGAGTAGTAGAGACCATAATATTCATACAGCACCTCCTTTTATGCCTCATGTCTATTCATTTTTATGTAAAATAATGTATGTATATTTTATATATCAGTCTTATATCGCCACCACATTAATATTATGTTTGGCCATGACAGATTTATTATTTCTTTAAAGTTTAAACATTTTAGCATTATTTAACCAAAATATAATAATCTTATATGGTTTAAATTAACATCTATAATAAACTTCAAATACGTATTTTAATTATATACAATATATATTTTAAGTAGGAACTTCTTCGCGGTGTGAGAACATGCTATCAGTAAATCAACTGGTTACTGAGTCCAGTTACTGTGTAGAACAGCTACTGCGAGCATCCAGCAGAATCCATAAAAAATGTGGTGACGCAACCTACTAGTGATGCATCATGACGCCTGTAGTGCGTCAGCAGTTTTCATGGTAATAAGCGAAAACATCACAAATTAATTTAAAACATGGAAACGTTTCTGAAAACTTTTCATAATAACGACATACTATTTCATATATATTATATGAAATGACTCAAGAAACCATTCTGTATCTTTGCAGTAATCTTACTTTTTGAAATGCTAAGTATATAATGAATGTGTATTTTAAAGAGATTTTCCTACTATAGCTTCTAATTCCTCCCTCTTCTTTTTACTTTGAGTTAGCTATTTCAGTGTAATTTAATGTAATGTTTGTCCATCAGTAACACATTTGAGAAGTTTTATGAAGATGCAGTATATCAGCACTCACTGTGTTGTTTAGCTGTGGCATTAAAAATTAGGCTGGAATTGAAGTAAAATAGTGTGTTCAGGATATGTGCCCATCTGTTCACTAAATGCATACTGTTAGATAAAGTGGGTTGATGTGACAATAGTGACCTCTTAATGGCAAAAGAAAATATACTAACCTCAAGGCACTTAAAACAACCTGTCAGAATACCACATCATACCATTTCTGACAAATATTAACCATTAAGAAAAAATGGCTTTTTAAAAGAGAAAGTGAGGCAGTTCTGGAACAAACCCAAACATGTTCCCTATTAGCGCTCACAGTTTGAGAGTGCTGGAGGTCTAAAACAGAGGAAGCAGTGGTTGAGATTACCATTAAGCCAGGCAGCAGCAAAGACAGCAGCAAACATGGCAGCTGCAATTTCTAACAGGGCCACACCACAGATCTGTGACAGATTGATGGATATATTTCAGTGCTGATGGTTAGATCGTTCATTTGGGAGATGACTGTGGCAGTTCCCCAAGTTCCCAGATTCTCCTCCACCTCTGCTGGGAGAACAGAACCACCCACCTTTGAGAAGCGGATGCTTCCGGCACTGTCTGGTAATATACTGGAGTATCTCAGTAGGGCAGCCTGAGCAACAAGACACAAGTCTCTAGTTTTGTGTCTGTGCCAAAATTCCCACCGACACAATTTCATTGAATTGGCCTGTTTGATTGGAAAAACCATTAGCCTTATTTTATGTATCTAACTATTATATCTGAGATTTGACACAAGCAACAGTGTTTATGTGCTTTATTGAAGCAATTAGGTTTTAATGTGGGATGGTTTGTGAATGCAGTAAATGCTAAATATTGATGCTCTAATGCAAGCCTACCCCATACTTTACTATCTATTTACCCAAAAACGAGAGCTAGGCATGAGTCCTGGTTTCCTGCTGCATAACAACTGTCTTGAGGGTTGTTGATGACTTGTTTTAAAAAAAGCTTTGTCTAAACAAAGCTCCTCCAAATCTGAGGCTAACGATGAGCAAATCCTCTGCCTTCATTAAATGACACAGTCTAACTCCCCCTGCATTTAGGTACAGTGTTAAGTCTTCTAAATAAATGTTACTGGCCGGCAATGGCCTTTACAATGCCCTAATCTATTACTCCCCATTGACCATGTGTTAAATGATTGATCCACACTCATTTGATCTAAAACAAGCATTGACTCTATTGTGGTGCTATTCATGAGGGCATTGCAAGACTGGGTCCCTTGTGGCTCGTGCTAATTTACTTTCCCTGTGCTGTAATATTTCATTTACCTTCAAAGTTAAAGCTGTAGTTTTCCCCATTGAGGATGATTCAACTCTGCAGTGAACCACTCCCAGCTCAGCTTTAGGACTGCTGGATTATTGCCAGACCTTGACAGATGTACATAACATGCATATAGTCACAGACTAGCTAACCTTTGCTTGTAATTTAAATAGTAACCCTATTCACATGCTTTAAAGTGATGTGCCACATATATTTTAGTTGCTAAGACTAAAACACTTATGATAGTCTTCAAAGCATTTGATGAAAAGTGAATCAGTCATTGGCAGATGTCTGCCTCACTTCCCTAGAACTCATTTTACGTATTATCAAATGGAGTGTGCACCCCCATTTAGCCAGGTCCATTTCCACACGTTTGAACTTTCATCCTGGGAGACCCAAAACCCAGGCCAATTTGCGTAAACACGAGAAATGAGATCATTCTCAAGGACAACAGCCCTTTTGCTATTGCATATGACTGTAATTAGTCTAGGTGTCCTTTCACATGTTGGCTACGTTTTGCAATGTCAGCAGTCTTTGCACTTTAAGTGAGTCATTTTGGGTTCATGCGGAGTTTAAAGTGTGACATGAAAGCAGGTTTGGGGATACCCCAAGAGCAAGGAAGGCGTTTCAGACATGAACAACACATGCTATGCTTAATCCAGTGGGTCAGCACGTGTCTGTGTGGATAAGGTGTGGCTCAGAGGGTCTGTAGGGCCCTGTGTCAGGGGCCTCTTAAATGTGCTGGATGACGTTAAAGGCTGCGACACGTGCCAGTTAAACTCATGCAGTGCTGCAGTCCATCACATCTGCCTCCCTCTTGATCAGTCACAGCATGGCCAAAACTGCTTCCTAATCTGAATCTAATGAGAATGAATCAAGATCAGCCAGATTTCAGTGCTGACAGTCAATAGAACAAAACTCAGACATTAACACTATGGTCGATTTCAGATATGTAGAAAGACAGACATGCTTTAGTATTGCCCTCTAAATTTCACTTTTCATGCGTTCCCACGGAGATATAAACAGATGATGTCAGAGGGTGGTGCTGCACACTCATGTCTGCCAAGCAGATGGGGAAGTGCATTAGAGTGGAAACGTGGAACAAATGGTCACAGAGACTGTTCAGATATTTAGGAGTGTAGGAAAGGGGAAGAAATATGGCACTGTCTGAAATGTACTGCTGTTTATGCAGCATGAACAGACGCATGTATTGCATTTAGTGACATGCAAAAAACTGTCACCATAAACCTGTCCACATGTCTACTTTAATTTCCTTTATAAATGCTGACTCTTTAGTAACTCTCTTATTAACTTAGTGACCCTACAACGGTATTTGGCCACATTTACAGACGCAAACACTTGTCAAAATTTTGTAGAACAATGCCTGCACAGACACCACTTTTCATTGGTTGTTTGGGATCAAAATTCTAAAACATTCTCTTCAAATGAAGACAATAAAATAAACCCTTTTTAGTTGTCAAATGCACAGTAGAGGAATGTGATGTTTCTAGTAATGAACACCTGTGGTTATTTTGAATTTAAGGGATAATGACTTCTATGTTAAAATTAAATTCACCATGTTAAAATGGCCTAAAGTAAAGTTTGTCCTGTTTGGTTTGATATCCACAATGCAATGAAACTGATGGTGTTTAAATACTTTTGAGGGTCACTTTATTGTGTTACTGTTTGGCACTATTTATCTTGCTATATATCTTGCTTTTGTTTTCAGATGAGATGTGATAAAGTTATCACCTACCTAAGGATTGTTGGGACGACACTGTTTGGCATTTCGCTGCTTGTAGGAATCTCTACTGCCTACATCATGGGGTATAAGCTCATATCGACCACAGGCAATTACTTGTCCTTTGGCCTTTACGGGGCCATTCTGGTTGTACACCTCATCATCCAGAGCTTGTTTGCTCTGCTGGAACACAGGAACATGAAACGTTCTCTGGAAACACCCATTAAACTCAACAAATCACTGGCCCTTTGCATAGCTGCTTATCAGGAGGATCCCAACTACCTGAGAAAGTGTTTAAAATCTGTGAAGAGGCTCACCTATCCCGGGATAAAGGTCATTATGGTCATAGACGGGAACAATGATGATGATACCTACATGATGGAGATCTTTCGTGACATCATGGGCCGGGACAAGGCAGCCACATATGTGTGGAAGAGCAACTACCACCATCGAGGCCCGGAGGAAAGCGAGGAATCATATGCTGAGAGCCTACAGCAGATTTCTCGCCTGGTTCTCAACAACAAATGTGTGTGCATCATGCAGAAGTGGGGTGGAAAGAGGGAGGTCATGTACACCGCCTTCAAAGCTTTGGGAAGGAGCGTCGACTATGTGCAGGTGAGTCCGTTTCTCTCAGGCGACTTGTGCTTTGCCTGTCCAAGTACACGGGGGCAAAACGGGCATTCTGTACAAAGAAGCTTTTGTGACTCCTTAAGTGGATGCTAGACTGGAGTATGTAGTATGCTGAGGGTGAGGAAAATGAATTCCTGCTTAACACTGATGCTGTTCATCGGGGACTTCTCTAAAAAAATCATATGCATAACTGCATGGCTATTTCTGTCACTTCCAGAACACATTGCTGGTATTTTCCACGGGAATCATTATTGGATCATAACATTGAGCAGTTATTTAGCTGAAGGGAATGTGTCAAAAATGTTCATGTTGCATAAATGTTAAACCCAAAAGGCTCAGTGCATTTAACTTCAGAATTGTATGAGCTTCATCCAAGGAGACTAATTATTTTATTAAAAAGCTTTAGAGAGCATGATGTTAGACCAGCATGTCACAACGCTTAAAAACAGCTGAATACAACTGTTTTCACATCTCAAAATTGCGCATTTAATAGATTGTTACAGTAAGTGTTTAATTACTGTTGCTCTCTAATGATTAAGAAGCAAAAGTTGAGATTTAAAAGTATTTTTTGAAGACCCTCTTTAGCTTTATCATCTGGTCAAGTTCAAATCATCAGTTTAACAGACTGAAGTATTCTAATAAGAATGTTCAGCTGTCATTCACAAGTAATCATGCTTCATATGTCACCTGGTTCCAATAAGATCCCTGACCTTATTGTGTTTAACTTAAACCTACCAGGGTTGTGGTTATTCTCACTATGAGATTTAGTTGTGAAAGCAGAGCGACGTAAGCCTGACATGACTTTCTTTGGAAACCTCAGGATCTCCTCTGGCAAAAGCACACTGGCTTAAATGTATATGAGTAGATTGACTAAATAGTGGCATCACAATTTTGCAGCTTTATGCACTGAAATACCTTGGTAACCTCCCGTAATGCTCTTTAACTAGGCACAAAAATCTGCATCTTGCTGACTAACTACCCACAATCCAGTTTAATCCCCCAGTTTTACCATGTTTGAACACGTGGTATGATCAGTCTTTGAACACAATGTCCACATGTTTGTTGAATCTGAATTGCTGGCACTCAAATTCAACCTGTAAGCCAGAGCTTGGTGACTAATGCATCATGTGGGAGAGATCAATACACAAATTCAGCACATCTGATTTTTTTTTGACCATTGAAACAAAGACAATCTGGTTTCTATAGCTGTGACTGTGGGAAATAATGTTTGTAGCGTGGCCATTTCAATGACGGCATCTTCTTAAACAGCGTAATGCTTGCGTATGTGCTACAGATAAACGCTGATAGTTTATTTCAGAGAACATTTTGTAAAGATGTAGATTTTTTCCCCCAAAAGCTGAAATAGAAAATGCACTACATAAGTTTTTTCTTTAATTGTTCAGCTTCACTTTAAAAAAGAATGAAGCAAAGCTTTTACTCTGCTACATGGGTGGAGTGTGTGTACCCTGTATTAAAGTATCTTTCTTTGTGCTGCAGGTATGTGATTCAGACACCATGTTGGATCCAGCCTCATCAGTGGAGATGGTGAAGGTTCTGGAAGAAGATCCTATGGTTGGAGGAGTGGGTGGAGATGTGCAGGTGTGTGTTTTAAAAACTGTATCTAAAACTGTGTGTATTTAAAACCTCAAAGCAATTCATAAAATGACACAATAAGATGTGCTGTGAAAATATTAATTGCAACGATCAAATGTAAAAAAGTGTTTGTGAATCTTCTGCATTAGTCTTCTTTGTAGCTGCACAGGCCCATCTATGTCAGTTATAAGGTTAAGATGCTAAAATGTTTCCGTACCATAAAGGCATTTCGTGTGGAATCTGATGTGCATATTACTGTGACTCCTACACAAAGGACCTTTTAGATCCATGTTGCTCATTTTTACAGGCTGTTTCCATACATGGAATATCAATGTGGCATATAAACTAAGATATGCATATATATGAGATGCATGTGTTTTACCATATGTGAAACTACAGGCTCTTTGATTTCAAATTCTGTTTTGTCCCTCTAGATCCTGAACAAATATGAGTCATGGGTGTCCTTCCTCAGCAGTGTAAGATATTGGATGGCGTTCAACATTGAAAGAGCTTGCCAGTCATATTTTGGGTGCGTTCAGTGTATCAGTGGGCCTCTGGGAATGTACAGGAATTCCCTGCTCCATGAGTTTTTGGAGGACTGGTACAATCAAACCTTCATGGGAAGCCACTGTAGTTTTGGTGATGACCGTCACCTAACCAATCGAGTTTTGAGCCTGGGATATGCCACAAAATACACCGCTCGCTCCAAGTGCTTAACTGAGACGCCCATCACCTACCTGCGCTGGCTTAACCAGCAGACCCGCTGGAGTAAGTCCTATTTTAGGGAGTGGCTCTACAACTCCATGTGGTTTTACAAGCACCACCTGTGGATGACTTATGAGGCCGTCATCACCGGCTTCTTTCCCTTTTTCCTCATCGCCACGGCAATCCAGCTCTTCTACCAGGGCAGGCTGTGGAATATTCTTCTGTTTCTGCTCATCGTCCAGGTCGTGGCCCTCATCAAGTCCTCCTTCGCCAGTTGTCTCCGTGGAAACATCGTCATGGTTTTCATGTCCTTCTACTCAGTATTATATATGTCAAGTCTTCTACCAGCAAAGATGTTTGCAATAGCCACCATAAACAAATCTGGTTGGGGAACATCAGGAAGGAAGACGATTGTGGTGAATTTCATTGGACTTATTCCAATCTCGATCTGGTTCACGATCCTGTTTGTTGGCATTATCTACACAATAATTCAAGAGACACGAAAGCCTTTTCCAGAGTCTGAAAAAATCATTTTAATAATCGGCGCAATTGCGTACGCCAGCTATTGGGTTGTGTTTTTGACGTTGTATGTGGTCCTGATAGCGAAATGTGGTAAGAGGAAGAAAGGCCAACAGTATGACATGGTTCTTGATGTATAGTATTTACCACATGCCCCTCCCCTTTTCTACGTTTACATTATAAAGAATCTCAGACTGCTTTCTGAAGGCGGGGCTTTCCGCAGGTGATGGGAAGTGACACCATAAGGAGACTTTATTGCTGCTGTGACTCATACTTGGGATATTCCTTGAAGTGATAAAGGAAGAGGGTTTTAATAGGGTTTTTTTTTTACACTCTTGATGTTTTAGTATTTCACCACCAAATGACGACTTTGCACTTTCACGTTCACTCTCATTGTGCATAATGCTTGATATAGAACTTTAAGGAACCAAATACCTCAGTGGTTATGTTTGCATTGTGTGAGTGTTTGGGAGTCAGGTCAGACTCAATTTTCTTACGTAATTTATGATTTTTTTAACCTTAGTTTATTTTATATATATATAAATATATTCTGTATGTATACATTTTTAGATCGAAATCCTAAACTTCTGAGTATTTTGATTGTGCTGTACTTTTGTATTTGCATAACGTATTTTATTGCCTTTTTATGTAGACATTTTTTTTTTTGCTTAGCCACGGAAGATTTTCTATTTTCATTAATGTTGAAATATGCAGAAGTGCTTTGTGCTTTTTAACTGTTAAGACATTCAGTTGTATCTGACCAAAATGTGAAATTAAGAAGCTGGATTTGTCTCTGTGATGACAGCATTACAAACCAAATGTAGGGATAAGTTATTAATTGACAAGAAGGGCAATGAAGTCATGTTTTATAGTGTTAGCTTGGGAAAAGATCAGTCTATTTATGCAACGCTTTGGTTTATAGCTTTCCTGCCTGATTATTTACAATCCATTTTGTAATATGAATTGTCCTGTGCTGTTTCATTTGAATGTTTTAAATTGTCCTGTCAACTTAATTGCAGTCCCACACAATCTATATGCAGTCAATGTGTCATTGGACTATGCAAAGTCAGACATCAGATTGCTATGTAAACTGTGTAGAGTGTTGCAAAAAAAAAACGATGCACAAAAATGCCTTTTGTGATTATTTCACACAACGAATGCCCAGAGCGTTCTTGCAAGACAGTCTATCCAGAGACGCTATACCTTTAATTTTAAAGTAATACCGCGCCTTCATTTCTTAATGAAGTCATTGTTTTAATAAGAAATTGAATGCTTGACAAATATATTATAAATATATAAAAACAAGTTTATCTGTGGATTCATATATTGAAAAGTTGGTGAAACAAGATGAGTAAAGTTACTTTGTTTTTAAATAAACTATGAATTTTAATTGTTTAATTTTAGTTAAGAGGAGTAAAGAATAACACTAATTTACTCAAGATTATAGCAAAGTAACTTCAGCAGTATTTTTTTTCTAAAAGCACTTTGTGTGTGCCAAATTAAAGAAAATTATACTTTTTTTAATACTTCCATACTGTTGCTGTTTTCTTTGTAAACATCATGTACTTGAAAAATAAATATATGACCGATATATGACGAATGTGTTTTCTGTTTTAACTCGGCCATTATAAAACATTTTAAAGTGTGCTTGTGCAGTGAGTAGGGGAATTCCCTAGACCTCAGCTTGCACTTAAACGCAAAGACCTGGCCTGACTTTCTCTCTACCATTTCATTACTGGCTAATGAGAGATGAATGGAACAATTCTTTTCATGCTGTATCAGGATAGAGGGTTGCCATGGTGATGGTCTTTGTTTACAATATATACAGTGTTAGCATGATGTAGTGGAGAGTCAAAACTAAGCACAGTCTCTCTCTCAGGATGTCCACATGACAGCAGTGTGATCTCTCACCGCACATCAGTCTATAAATCAGAGATGATTTCTTGGGTCAGAGCAGAGATAAGGTGTGTACAGTTCATGTTTGTGTTTATAGCCATAACCTTGGCTATAATCTCAATGCTCAAATATATCTCAGTGCTGTTGACGACTTTGAAATGTGCCCACGGTAATCCTGGGAAAACTTGGGGCCTGAGCCCAGGTTCATCGTCAATGGTTATCCAAAAAAATTCCTCATTCCAGACAGTGTGCAATCTTGGCAGCTATTTGACTGCGCTTTTCCACTCGGCCACAGGTGGAAAGCATTCCGGGCGAATCTCCGGTCAAGCTTAGAGCAGGTCAGATTCTACACTGTCAGGGCGTTGCTGACAGGCCTTACTGGGCGTTGCAGAGTTCCTGAAAGTTTACTGTATTAATGCAGTACGCATGAATGTGGGTCGTTCCCAAATCCCCCACAAGTAGCATTTGTTAATGTTTTGACTTTATTACTAATCATGAAGGACACTGTTGTGCTTTATTTTATTTAAACCAATATTTGTTAATATTTGTAATTTGTCAAATAAATTATGACAAATTCTCATAAGACACTTTAATTGTGCCTCTAAACACACACCACTAATCAGACTACAAAAAAAGGAATTAACACAAAGCAAACAGTTAAAAACAACACAGAGTTAAACAATTTATAGAACAATTTTTAGCTTTTCATACAGGATTTCATGTTCATTGCATGGCTTTTAAGGGACATGATTAATACTGTACTTTAAGCTTAATGATAATCAAGAAGCTAATTCAGTAAACAAAGATTCATGCTAAGCAACAAAAGTGTGTCATTACTGTCATGGCAGCTTCTGACAGACACACTAATACAGTCTGTTTTCTGAGAAAATCTTACTGTTCCCTGCCGTGGAAATGTCTTCAGCTCATGTCATGTTATGAAGCACTCCCATGGCTGTGGACAGATGTCTGCACAGTAACAATACACCTGATGTGACTTCCAGATGGCGGTGGATAAACTGTATTGACGCAAATCACACAAAAGGCTAATAAAACTGTGTCTGCAGATGAGCCATGTACATTGTCTGTTTTTTAAATGTGCAGAGAAAGGTACTTTTGTGTTTATTTAAGTGTAGTTTCAGCTACATTACCGCTCTGGTTTGTGGTAATGTCCCTGTAGAGCAACTGGTAGTGCATTGGGTTTGCAACAGAAAAGTATGGGTTTGATTCCCAAGGAAGACACACAGATAAAATGTAGATAAAACTTAAGTGCACTGTGGATAAAAGTGTCTGCCAAATTTTACAGCCTCTCTGGTCAAAATGTGTGTGTGCTACATGAATTTAATATACAGATTTTAGGATGTGAAATGCTTCTGCAACTCTACGTGTGTAAGGTGTTTTTGTTAAGCTTTACATTTTTAAAAACATCCCCTAAAGTACCTTTTTATATTTACATGTATTCATTTGGCAGACACTTTTATCCAAAGCGACTTACAGTGAATTTAAGGTATACATTTTTATCAGTACTTGTGTTCCCCAGGATCAAACCCACAACCTTTGCGCTGCTAATGCAATGCTCTACCAATTGAGCTACAATTGTTCATTTTTTCCCACACATCATCAAAACAGTGATTTGGGCTCCTAATTCCCCAAGCATGTTTGGATAAAGTTAAAAGCGTTCCTCTATACTTCATCATGGGGTTGTGGCACAAGGAATTTTCTGAATTAAAAAGGTGAAATTAGGTCAAATTAAGCAATTGGAGTTAAATTTATAAGATCAAAGGATGGAATATGAGGAGGTTTGACAATTGGATGAAGTGGCCACCCGCACAAATCAGGGACAAGACTCTCTCTTTCAGGGTAAACCATAAGATATCATGAGTATATTCTGCAAACCCCAAGCTGCCCATTTAATGTGGTTATAAATCATTCTGAAGTGAGGGTTTGGACAGGTAATCGGCACAGTGATGAAGACAAATGATCCCTTTGCAACATGCAAATATCTGAAGCATATTCCATTGAGACAGCAGCAGTCCAGAATTACCTTCATTGGAGAACTTCTCACATTGCCCAGTTCTATTGGGTATTTCAGCAGCCGGTGTGTTGAGCTAAGAAGAATATGAGGTCATGGCTTTTGAGAGACAGACTCAGTGTGGGGCTCTCAAAGTGGTGAACATGTTCTGCATTGCTTATGTTGACCTATTACACTTGACAGGAAGTATCACATAGAGAGGTTACTGTATGAAACCTGTACTGTAGTAAAGACTATAGAAAGAAACAGCTCTACCTTAGTTCAAAATGCTATTGGTCACTTTTCCAAACCTGGTGTTTAAGAAAAAGAGTGAAAATGTTTCTTTAAATTGACAACGTTTTGGATACAAGAGGACATGAGAAAATTGATACTGTTAATCAGATTTGAATTTGGCATTTATGGTTCAAATGCCATTCAATACTTATATACATTGACATAATTGTTAGTTAAACAGTATAGTGTGTTTTGTACATATGCTCCCTTGTTATGTTTCTTTTGTTTGCTTTTCTAGTTTAATTGTGGCCAGAACACTATCGTTAGACATCTTGGCAGACAACGCATGGTTCAATTCTGCATCCAATAAAAAGTTTGGATGTATCTGAGCTAAAGGAGGGAGGTGCCCTAAATACACACTCATGCCCAGCTATGCCTCAGTAATGAGATTCACGCAGATAGCCAACACAAAAGCCCTGAAGCAAGACTGAGCATGAGTTCTCTTAACAGGGTTTCGCACAAAGACAAAAACTCTATTATATCTGGAACTCTATTGATCAACATCTCAGCTGGCAGCTGCATACCTGAGCTCAATTTGAATTCTGTTCACAAGCACTCAGTTAGGATAGGGTTTTCTTATCCAATCAAATTGACCTCTAAATGTCATGTGACTTTGGAGGCAGATAATAACAGCTGATGGCCACACAATATTTGCACACAATAAGGCTCAAGAGCCTTTAATTCAGTCACTTACAAAATATTTTTTAGAATGACAAATTTATAGGAAAAAGGTGCTTTTTGTCCCTATAATGACCTCTAGACATTTGTCAACAGGTGATAACCAGTTAAACGTCAGTATTTCTCTATAAAGAGATGGCAAAAACATATAAAAGACAAGTGTCCTTTATCACAAGGTGAGTCTCAACTATTGCCAGAGAAGCTTTTGACATGAAAATTGCAAAGCCCTTCAAATACATCAAATATTTTGCTTTTTGTTTGTTAACCTCGAGCAGCAGGGTTTGACAGCATCATCCATCATCTTCAGTGTCCACAGCATTAGTGATTCCAACCCTCTCCCTGTGTGAATGAAAAGAGATGAGCTCCACTTGCACTCTGAACATTAGGTTGAAAAAGAGATTTATTACCCGTCCATTCACATAAAACACACACACTCAGAATGAGTGAGTACATCCTCAAAACACAGTCCCAATGGAACAATGATTAAAGATACTCTATGGGGGAGAAACCAAGGTCAAGATGAATTTGTTAGCCATGTACTGACATGGGCTGTGTATGTAATGTCATTAAGTATAACTGGCACTTATTTGATGCAATATGTAGAGCTAATTAAATGCAGTGCTAAATATTGAGGCATGTAATGCTGAGGCCTACGTATGTAATTTCACCAAACTTAATTTAGTTTTGATGCGTGGGATTAACAGGAATAACAGGACAAACAGAGCATTGTTTTGATAGTGTCTCAGTGTTTACACATTTTGAGGAAGTCAACCTTCAGCTCATAGTTCAACTTCATAACTCATAGTTATTTTTACATTCTAAGTTCTGAAAGAGATAAGTATTTAAAATTAAAATGGTTTAACTTTAACTTTGGTGTATGAATTGTATGAATGATGATTTATTTAATCTGCTATTGTTATGATCTTAATGAGCTGTGTCTACATCTGCTAGAACATCAATCCTGCATCATAAACAATGATAATGTGCAGAAGTAATGTCACTAATTTTCTAAACCAAGACAGAGTACGTCACTGTCTAATTTACAAGTTTAACTGACGGCTTTCATACAATTTAATCCCAGATGTCACAAACACAATCCAAAAATTTTAAGTATATTGAAAGGCAGTAACAGCGATGGACAGCCTGCTTGTGAAGAACTCATGCCAGCTTGAAACCTCATAAATGAAGAAAACAAATGTTCTCTTGACTGCACAGATTGCTGTTGGGTCTCCCCTGAGCGACATGATTAAAATTAGCTGCTTTTTAAAAACTTATCAGATGACGATTATATTCATCTGTGAATGGAATCTGCTTAGAGACTTTATCATTTGCAGGCCAGCTCATGTCAAGGGGAGTGAATAAATAGAGTAGATTAACAGCCCAGTGTTTTAATGCTAAAAATAAAGTAGGATCATAGCATTTGTGTTTATGCAAAACAGACTTGAAATTTTACATAGCTTACATAGTTTATCAGATCTGATGTTTGACTGTGGAAAATGTGTAGTGTCGTGGGAAATGTATACGTTTATAAGTTTGCCGGTGATTGCTCAGATATTTCTCTTTCATGGCTCTGAAGATTATATTGAGGGCTCAATAATATTTTAGGTATCAAAATTGTCTTAAATGTTTCTTTTGAAGTTATTTGAGAGAAAATAATAGACAATTAAAAATGACCACAATAACATACAGCTATATGACTTGTGGGGAAAAATATGACCTACATTTTTTTAAAACCTTGAAAACACCTTCTGTACATACAAATAGCTGCAGTTTCCAGATCAAATGTGCACTAGAAGGAGTATTTTCAAGAGATGTGGCTGAATAAAACCCACATAGATAGGTCTGATAATTTGGTCTTGATGAAACATGTTTATATTGGAGTCTTGAAAGTCTCCAAACACTCTCCATCTCATCTGTCTAGAAAAAATAACTGATATTAAGATCTCATTGGTGTTTTTTTCTGTGGGTGGCCCATGTGTATTCCCTCTATGAGGATATTACTTGAGGATTCAACAAGCTGTAAATGTGTGTTAAGTAGTTTGAGTTTAATGCTAGTTGACATTTCCCTGTGTTACAGATGCTACATAAACAAGGGGACTTCCTGCAACTGGAGTGCATGACTAACTCTTGCTACACTCACAAGATAGGAGTGTTGTTCTGTCTGATCTCCAGAGACTGGGAGTGGGCTGAGTCTGGCTGTCAAATCCACCAGGCATTATTCTTCATACTACAGAAATTATCTAGTCGTTTGTGCAACATCTGTTCACGAACTTCCATGCGACAGAGCACACGCCACCATCTCCATCACACGTTTGTTAGGAGCTTTCAAATGCAAAACACATGATTTAATAGGCACTCCCAAGCTTTTAAACTTCATATTGAGATTTATATCCTGAGCCAAATATTTTAAATAAGAAGGCACCATTTTAAGATGTAGCAATGATCACAGATCCTAATGCACTACACTGAAGAACAGATGCAATTACTATTTGAATCTGGATTGTATCTTAAAGCACATTCTACATGCAGGAAAGCACAGTATTCATATATTGTGATCGCTTGTGCCATTGTGGTTTGAGAGCAAGAACAAATATAAGGTAGCAAAAACTAATGAAAATAAGTAATTTCTATGTCAGAAGACTTCTAACACCTCTCATCCAATCAGATTCGAGGACCAGAACAAACTGCTGTATTAACCTTCTAAAGAGTTATTTAGGAGTATAAGTAAAGTACAATTTATTTTTACATTAATTTTACAATAATTTACATAAATTATTAACACAATTTCTTCAGTTATATCACAGCAGTGTTATAAGGCCAAACGAGGTTGTGAAAATGACAAAAAGAAATTCTAAAATATTTATTAGTTTAATCCCTACATCTGAACACAAAAACCTTCCAGACAACGGATATCTCTCTGAACATCCTACATCCGGCACAATTTGAATTCTGAGAACTGATTCCTTGGTTGTAATTAGCTGTGTTTCTAGGACAAATTGTTGTACATTGAATAAACCTTAAAACATTATGTAAGTATTTTCTGTATTGTCTTTCCATTTAGAGGAAATAATAACAGACAAATGCAGGCTAATTGCATTTTTGGCAAGTGGAATATCAAAAGCAGATGTCCTGACAGAAAGTAGACCAAACAGCACTTTGAAGTGGACAGGAGATACAGGAGTGTCTTTTGTGGCCAGTCAAAGCAAATCCCGATAACTGATGTCCCTCTTAAATTTTCCATTCTATCAGTTTAACATATATAAGGATTAAATACCAAGACCAACAGGGCTTTATATTACATATACTGTAGTTCCATGAATCCATAAGATCAAAGGAGGAAGAAATTAGTAATTGTGTCATCTGAGACTTGTATGATATTGCTTGATTTATATGTGATTGCAAGATTAACTTTATTTACTGAAACAGCATTTTAACTATGATGGTTCACTTTAGTGGGAAATCTGCACCGGCACTCCTATTGTAAAAGCGTTGGATAATAGTCAGCATTGTAAAACAGTTAACAAGCTATTTTGTTTTTGTTAACCAGCTACATCAGTAGGACAAAGCTGGTTGACCAGTACCTAACCAGCATTAAATAAGCAGTTGTGACCGTCTGTTATACAGTAAAGTTACACAGTAAAGTTACACAGTAAAGAAATACAGTAATACGTTCAGATGAGGAGACCAGTACATTCTTGCAGCTGCTGCAATCAGTAATCACTTTCAAATGAAGCATTTTAAGTAGTTTAAGTCTGTTTTCATTTTCAGGCCATATGATCACATGCCGGTTTTTGATTGGAAGTCTTGTTTTCCTTTTAAGTGATTTCATAATCAACTGATCATGATTTACTCTTAATACAGGCTGTTAGCAGAAGTTGTAGAAGATCAAAATCAGATGAGAGAACAGAGACCTAGTTATTTCTGCTGTTTACACATAGATGCATGTACACACATGTACTCCCCCCATCTCAACTGCATTACTCTGCAAGATTGCTCTGACACCTCACTCTGGCTTCTTGTCCACCGAATAACCACCTGTTTTCTAACCTTTCTAACATTTTAGTGATGATGGTATTTTCTGCTACATTACTTATGTGCATCTACTATACAATGTATACACAATACATCCAAAATGCAGTGCTGTTGTCCTCCCATTTAAAGAAGCACATAGTCCTGGGGAATTTAAATAGGACATCTAGATCTGCAGCTGTGCTTTTAAATACCAGTTATACCAGTAAATGTTATTAAAAGATTGTTATTGCAGGTGTCACACAGTGCCTCACTGTTTGTGGGACAAAAGCAATAAGCAGAAAGCCTGAATATAAGCTGCCATCTTTCTGCTCACCTCCTACACCAGCGTACAGAAGATGCTTTGTTGGCAGAGGCTGGAGAGAAGATGTGTCCCGGATGCTGTCCATAGGTCACCGCTTGTAAGTCAAAACCAAAACAAACACACAGAGTAGGAGTGAAGTGGTCCATCTGTCTGAGCTAAAATCTGTTTCACTTACAATGCTGAGTGCACTTACCCTTTTATGGGTAAAACAGAGCTATGGGAAACCAAAAGGGATTGATGGTGTTCGATTCCAGAAGTTTGGAATCAGCTTTGATTCTGATTCCAGGTTTTCAGAAACCGCATGCTCAATTTCAGGCTATTTTTCATGTTTAAGAAAAACGGTAGTTGAAGTGATTTCTGAAGAAGCATAAATTATACTCTTCTACATTCACTGTTTAAAATAAATACATTTTAGAGATTCAAAAAGTTCAGTCATTTTAGCTTAAATGGAGATGTTTTAAAAGGCTTTTGCGGTTAGACTGAAATGAATAAACTTTGTTGCCACAGTCTCAAAAGTCTTGAAAGATGTTCTTTGGTTTACTTACACTAACCCACTAGCCAATCATATATACAGTTGTTGGTACCAGTTGGAAAACCCCACAGGTATGCAAGATCTCTATAGAGGCCCACAAAAGGAAAGGAAAATTTGCATGGTTCAAAACAAGTGATATCACCTACTGAGGAGCCAGGAGATGAACAGAATCTCAACATGTGTGAAGAATTAATAGTGTACAGTACATGAAAAGCCCTTAAACAGAATTTTTTGATTAGATGCTTTAATTAATAGTGTTGCATCATGGGAAAGTATGCATAGTGTAATCACAGCGGGGTATTGATCCACCCAGGGGAGGGCAGGTGTCTGTTGTGTATTAGGTGGAGACACAGAGACATTACAGATGAGAGAGGGCAGAGCGAACAACAACAGTTTTGCCATTCTGTTCAAACAGGGATATGTGCGCATGTGGTGGTTTTTAACAAGAGCCATAAGAGTCTGAGGGAGACAAAAAAATGAACAAAAGGCCAGTGAATGACAGTCTCACACATGGGTGCCAAGAACCACTGTGATCCTATAATGTTAGTGTTGTAACTGTGAGTTGTGATCTTTATTGGTATCCAGGTCTTCGGACCCTTTGCAACCCCCAGAGTTGTGGAGGAGGGAGTAAACTGGTAAAACTATGTCTGGAGTCAGTGATTATCATTTATGAATCTTTGAAATATGATTGACAGGATTAAATGCTTATGGTTTGAACAGCCCATATGAAACTTTGTGTATATATGATATGCATTTGTGAGCATTGTGTATGTGCATGAAAGAGAAAACCTACGGTTACATGAAAATCCGTGGCCTCTTCGAGCTCTTCTGAAAATCACTCACAGGTTGAGATGTGTGGCTTTTACATAAATCAAAAACACTGCTTTTATTCCCAAAGTACCTTATTTCTCTGAACCCGGTGAAATCACACAAATTGCTGTATAAATCATCCACAACTCTTTCATGTGTATGTGAAAAAATGAAACTTTAAACTGGGTGGTTTTAGACGTCTCAGGCTGTGTGCCGTAAAGCTGATTTTGGACGTAATACTTCACTGTTCCATTGAGATCTGCGTTTCATCTGGCATTGATTCAGTTCCTACAGCACAAAATAAAGTAACTGCATACAAAAGCTCCCGAAATTAAAGCTGACATTGATCACAATGGTCTGATTTTAAACAATATATCATTAAAAACTAAAATAAGGTCTTCAGGGAGGCTATACTTCACTATAAACAAGAAAAGGTTTTTTCAAGTAATTTTAATGGCTGACATGCGTAGTCAATGTTAATTCTTTGCAATCTTCCTATATTAACCAACAGCTCTGTATAAAAATAATAGTCTATACATTTTCATCACATACATTTCTCTACATTCCCATTAAATTACATTTTCCAAATTGTCTCAAAAGGAACTGGTGGATGTGTAGCCAGTAAAGTGGTTGTAAAGTTCTATGGAAAGGCGTTACCTTCAGATCATGAACATGTCCAGATTGAACCGTTTTGTCATGACAAATGAAATGAAACATGAGAAAAAGCGAGTGAGAGAAAGAGGGTGTGAGAGACATTAGGAGAGCGGCTTAATCCACACAGTTCCACTTGGACACCTTCTCTCTGTCTCAATATCACAGCGGCTCTGGAAGCCAGACTGTGATACTTTACTGACACACTTTCCATTGTGTTCCATCAGAACTGGCAAGCTAGTGGTCCAATTCAGTCTCTCTCACAGTCTAGGGAAAGGAACTGTGGGTGAAGCTGTATGGATTCAATCTGGGTGGTTTTAATGCAGTTGCACACAGGAAGTAATTCATCTACTGTTGACATCCAGGAGTAAACATATACAGGGCTTTTTGTATACAATCTTTAAGAACCCATTTGCCATTACAATAGGGCATGCAGTGTTAAGCAAGATGAAAAATAAGACACACTTCACCCTCAGATATAAACAGATAGGCGTGTATGCACTTAGTGTGTAAACTGAAATGTTTGAATCAACACTTTTCTGAATTGTATTTAGTTTAGGTTGATTTGAAATATGGCTCATCACTGTCCCATTTAAAATGGTGGTCTATGAGAATCTGCTACAGTTTATGAGGTTGCAACACATTGTCAGAAATGTTTACACCAGTAAACAGTTTAGCCCAGTTTTTGGAATGCTTTGCAGCTATTTCTCGCTTCATGTGTTTAATCAAGGTGGTGCAGTTAAAGATGTTGTTACATGGGCTGTTTTATACCACAATTAAAAAATTGTGGGTTTCACTGGTTTACTACACTGGGTTCTAAAGAAACTCTTTCCACAAAAAGCAAAAAACTCTTTCCAAAGCCCCCCTCTCCACAATTCAGCCCCAGGTGTCACCTCCAGCCTTCGCAGAAATTATGACGTAATGGCAAAACAGGTGTGTGTGTGTGTGTGTGTGTGTGTGTTTGTGTGTGTGTGTCTGGTTGTTTTTCTTTGCAGCTGAATGTCCAGAGAGTGGTGTCCTACAGATGTGCAGGGCTCAGTTCTAGAACTGTGCCAACTGCTCATGCTGTGTGAGCTCACCCCATGCACACTTAAATGCACTCATACAATCAAACACTGCAATCCAGCAGAAACAAACACAAAGCTCTGATTCAAACTCTCCTGTCATTAGGCATTCAATCAAAGCTCTGCTCAAATGAGCTGTGTGGTCAGTGAGGGCAGAATATGCATAAGAAGTGTCTGTTCATGTTGGAGAGAACTGACACTGTAATGACTTATGCAAATGAAGTAGCTGATTGTTTGATCAAATAAGAGCCAGTAATTAAAAAGCTCATTGCCTGAATAGATAATATTGAATATATTCAGTCCTCATTAGGCATTTGAATTAAAGCATAGATAACAATTTTATTTTTCCTCCAACGTTTCTATAAAGTAACAAAAACGTTCTAGGAACATTTAATACATCCCACGTTATTCAAAATTATTTTTAATTTTGTAACATTTTTAAATGTTCCACTAACATTTTAAGCTAACATTAGCATAACATTTTATGCTAATGTTCTTGGAGCGTTTGCCAATGAAATATAAGATTAAAGAAACTTTCTACTGCAAAAACCCTGTTAGCTGGGAAAGCCATGGGAACATATTTTGAGAGCTACTGAACCCAGTAACCTATTGACGGTCAATTTGAGAGGGAAAATGCAACTGAAAGAAAAGTGTCTCGAAGAAAATGCTCTTACTGTGTTAAAAAGGCTGAGGACGCTGTCCATGCAAATGCTGGCATGCCAATATAATTTGGCATGGTCGGCTCCTAGGCCCCACTCCCCACTTTTCTGTCTGTAATACACACACACTGTGCATTCATACTGACACAAACTGTTAACATTAATTGTTCCATTTCTGTTTGAAGGGATTTTCTCCATGTTTAGCACCAATGGGAACGTATCCCAGGCGCTCTGTCTGTTTAAAATGGGAACGTTAAAAATGTGTGCGATGCTCCCTCTAGTGGAGCTTTTAAACGTCGGCGTAATTGACACATTTGCCCACATTGTCCACATTGTGTCATTCATAAACAAGAAATCATTATACATTTAATCTGGTAAATATATGTATATACAATATACATTTAAAGTGGCATGGTCAAGGTTGAGTAAAATCAAACAATTTTTAATCAACAAATGTTATATATTTATGTAACAACTCTACATCCAGACACGCAGACAGCTTTGTTGTGGAAGGAGACAAATTTGTACTGTGTGTGGTATAACAAACATACAGGTCTGACAGTTTGATTTTTAGTAATATATGAAAGTTAATAACTTCAAACGAAAGAAGGAAGAACAAAAGCTCATTTGGTCTAAAAGATTTATTATCTCAGTTCTGCAACTGCCTGTCAAAATAGATGCTGCCAATATTTATTAGCCCAGTGAAATGACTTTATGCTAATACAGTCACTTCTGGCATCATAACCACACAAAGAAAAACAGTAACAGCTGAGGTCTGATAAACTGTAGTTTATTTATAATATAAATATAAATAAATAAGTCTTATAATATAATAGAAATAAATCTTTTCTTTTACCATTTTTAGTAGACTCCTTTAGAAGCAAAATCCATAATATCCAGTTTAAGTTCTGTAACCTTTAGATATGACTAGTTATGAAGTTCATTATTATATTACCAGTGGTTAGGATTTGTGAATGTAATTGAAATTTCAAATAAAGTTTTAAATGTAAGTTCAGAGGGAATCTCATCATTATGTGAGATGTCAATCATCTTAGGCATATATAAGCAGCCTGGCATCTTTCCTTCCAACTGTAGTCATTTCAGGAAGGTTAGCTTAAAGTTCAGATCAAGCTCTTCCTTCACAGTCATGGACGAACCTACTTATCATTATATCTTTGAAGACTGTATGGGCAGCTGAACTTAACCTGCATGAGGGCATGTCTATTGGACCGATGCTTGTCAAGTACTCAGCTATCAGAAAGAGTTAAAACAGTCTAGAATGCTTTCAGAATTGTTTAACGTTTCTCTGATTTCAACTTTGAACAGTGAAGTAGCCAGATGTGATTTTATACTGCTGTCAATTAAACTCAGTTCCAGTAATGACACATGAAACACCATGACTGTAAAATTTTGGCCAATAGCAGTAAACTTTGAGGATTTGATAATTATCTCAGGTTTAGGCACTTGCCATCCACCAGCCCCTGATCCACACACAAATGCATAAATATGACAGATCATTTTAGAACCCCAAGATGTAAAACATATTTAGCTGCTTTATAGCTTGCACAGCTATGGCAGTCATTATCCTACCTGGATGTGCACCAAACCAATTTGGTGACTATTACTGCTGTCCACACTGAGAAAATGAGCCATCGAATGGTTCCATATGGGCATTGCAGTAACATCTGGCACACGCTAACAGGGGACAGCATCACCATTTCTGACAGAAGGACTTCCAGGTGTCAGATCCAAATATGCTTTTGGGCCATTTCTTTCCCAATCACAGCACCAGTCAATCCATCCTGGTCCTACAATGGAAGTCTCTGGAGACACACATCATATGATGCCACTGACCGTTCATAAAAAGAGTTTCAAAAAAAGAGTCCTCAAATAAAGAGAGAGAGAGTTACCCCCACAATATTTAATTCTGCTTCAGTTAATATTACTATAAATTGGCTAAAAATAACTGTAGTCATAAAAATTAATAGAAAAGGAAAATTTCTGCCCAAAGATTCTGATCTTTGAGCTTTGAGATACTGTTGAAAAGTGTTTAAACGGTGTTTATGTTTTTTTGTTTTAATGGCATGTACCAGATCATTAACCTGAATAAATTATTTTATTATTGTGCCTAAGTTCTTCCATATGTTCAGTTTATAGCCCTGTAAGTGAACTTTTGCTGCAGTGAATTAATCGAAAAGAAGGTTGAACTTCTGTGTTACTCTTACAAATCATTTCCCCTGAGAGTTTCGGTATAAGCTGGTTATCCCTCTAATTACTTTAAAGAACGTCCTTTTAAAGCTTTTAATTATGTATCATCTTCCATATTTCCATTTTATTAAAGAGAAAACAGCATCTGTGAATCCTTGGCACTGTAAGTTCTGTTTTTGCGATTTACGGCATATTTTGTGTGTTAAAAAACTATATGTTGGATGGAGAGAAGAAAAAAGCAATAAAAGTAAATCCTAACTAGCATTAAAAGGCCTCTTAGATTTGTTATTTTAATGAGGCCACTTTTGGCATTAGTTGTTCTGCTTATTTCACAAAAACAAATCAGACCACACCATATGCTGTACGTCACATTTAAATTTACAGTTCAACTGATGTAACAGTTTAAACAGCATGAGCAAGAATGGCAGTAATAAGGATTATGGTTCAGCTGCAGTGTCTATATGAAGTTTGTGTAAAAAAGTTCAATAGGAGCACAGTCATGTAATCCAACCAATCATCGCACAGGGTGGGTATAAATAGCCGCCCATCATCTCTGTCCCATGACAGATTTACAGCATCCCTCTGCCACCCCATCGCTGGTATCAACCTCAATTAAGGATGGGAAGTACTTGAACTTTGGGTTTAATTCCAAGCTTAGACATAAATATGCATTTATGATAATTTTCTAATTACATATTAGTGCAAACTCATGAAATATTGTACAATGACACATCAATTGTAGCTTTGATGGATTGCATGCCTAAGTGCCTTTAAACACTATGTTTTGCTTATGTATTCCTTTAGCAGCTATTATTAGTTTCTGCTGAGTCTAATGAAGTTAACCACTCCTTGGCAATTTATCTTAGTACAGTATTTAAGCATAGAATCTGACAGCCCAACCCCAGACTTTAGTGTAGAAGATGTGTATCCACTATACATTTCTTGATATAACAAATGAATGCATGTAATTCATCTTGTGCTTAATTTTTCATGGAAACAAACTTGTGTGCCTACATAAAAGTTTCCCATAATGCAATGCATTAAAAAAGGAAAATAGTTCTGCCTCTCTACAGTCCATTCCCAGCAATTTACACTGATAGGTAGGTGCATTATATGGGAATCGTAATGGGAAGAAGGTGATGAAAGTAAGTTTGTCGTTTACCATTTGAATTATTCTCTTCTCATTGTACACAGGAGAGCCGTAACTTTTCAACATGCTCTTTTATTTCTGCTATAATGAGCTGCATGTGCCTTCCTGCTGTTTCACAATCGTTAGGGACCGACACAAAATGCACAATTTAGAAAGAAAACGACTGCTCCCCTGGGTAAAGCAGCCCTTGATTCCCTGTGAGTTGAAGTGAGGTAAACTTGTACATTTCATGCAAGTCTTAATTCTTAATTTAGTCATAATCCTACCCAGAGGAAAAACTAAGCGTGAGACAATATTTAAAAGGTCCATTTAAATCTAATGCAACATTAGAGTTTCTCTGCCATTGCCCTCAGTACTGTTCTTTCAGAGGGCTTATAACGAAATCATCTTTGTCAATGTAATAAGTTTGATTGTGTTTTTTTTTATTGAAATACCCAAAGTCATGACTGCAGTATTCAATTATTTTAAAATCATACATTTTATGAAAGTAATCTGTTATGTCAAAAATGTAGAAGTGCTTGAAAATGTTTTTGAGAAGATAATATATTCCACAGCTCATTTATTTTCTTGCTTTGATCATTAGTCAAGCTGAGACCTAATTTACTCATAAAAAACCTTTTACCTCATTAGATGAAAATGTTTATTCCAGAAACGTCTTCGTAGATTTGTGAGTTCATTTTTGTGTTTGTCATCTACCCAGCATTTGCTAATAATGAGTAATAGTACAATAAAACGTCATTCTGGTTTACTTCAAACTTAATGTAAAGCGATCAGACCAAACATTAAAGCCTTACATTTTCACAAATTAGAACGTGGTAAATTTGTGAAGCTCATAGTTGTGCTCACATAATTCGTTATTGGTGCAGTAACTTAAAATGAACACTAGATGGTACTAAAAACTTTAATTGTGCGAAATTGAAAAGCATGTCTGATGGATCGACGCTTGTCGTGTTTCGTTTATCCGTTTTCATAATCTCGCTTTAAGATTAACACGTATTAAAAAAAAATTACATTGCAAATATTTAAACACAATAGTCAGTAAGACAAAGGGGACGTGCAAAACAATGTTCCGTTTTATTCTATGAGTCGAACTGTAATTAAATTACTTACAGCAGGAATTTTCTTCTAAAACACACGAAACATGAAAAAAAATCAATCACAGCATTGCTGATTCAACAAGTGTAGTTTGTCATTAGAGAAAGTAGTTAAAACTTTTTGAAGTATTTAAGAATGTGTCTGTGATAAAATAACGAATGCAACATGTATACAGACTTTAATCTGCACATTTCCGGACAGCAGCGGACTTCAGCTATGTGCCTGCATGGCCACACGGGACATCGCACCGACGTTTGCTCCACCCAAAGAGGATATGCACGGAGCTAGTAGTAGGGCTGAGACAATCCAACCTGAAACACAACTTTTCCCTGTTCGGG
This sequence comes from Yasuhikotakia modesta, assembly GCA_036877545.1. Taxonomy (NCBI): domain Eukaryota; kingdom Metazoa; phylum Chordata; class Actinopteri; order Cypriniformes; family Botiidae; genus Yasuhikotakia; species Yasuhikotakia modesta. The sequence goes on along the minus strand of JBAJNP010000154.1, from coordinate 53,780 downwards.
GGTAAAGTCCTGTGCTGGTGTATGAAATCACATGGCATTTTAAGAATGTTCCAAAGATGGCGGTAGCATCGGCGCTTTGTGGCAACAGAGTGCAGAAAAGCGCATGTTTGGATGTGCTCGTACGGGACCGATGGCATACAGTGTTTGCGAGTTTAAGCGACGAGTCTCTGACACTGAGTTGCGAGGACCCCTCGGAAGACCCCAGCGTTAACTTGAACGGCATAACCACGAATGGCTCTTACGATCACCCAGACCCCACGAACAGTCCCAAACCTGGAGTCAGGACTCCCTATACAGATTCACAAGTGCCCGAAGCGATTGCGAACCGCAAAAGATGCGTGAAAGTGATCAAGCAGGAGGTCGGGGGATTAGGTATCAGTATCAAAGGTGGAAAGGAGAATAAGATGCCTATTCTTATCAGCAAAATTTTCAAGGGTCTGGCTGCGGATCAAACTCAAGCGCTTTACGTCGGGGACGCGATCCTATCCGTAAACGGGATCAATCTGCGAGACGCCACGCACGACGAGGCGGTGCAGGTACTGAAGAAAGCGGGAAAAGAAGTTGTACTGGAAGGTAAGGTAAAACGTTTCAAAGCTTGGCTAGTTCACGTGTAGAAGTTTATCAGGTGTAGAGGCACCTGTTGGTGAGAACTGAAGCTAAATGCATGAACATGCATTGAAGAAGTACTGTACAACCTGCTCCTGCACTCCAGTAGACACTTTTACCACGTGTAAGCGACGGACGTGTTTATTGTACCTTCAGGTGTCGTAAAAAGAAATGAAAGCACCCGTGAGATTGTCAAGAATGTCGCTGATGCAGAATGATAAGTTCAATAACTTTTCAGTCTCGAGGGTGTTTCTACACGTTGATGTTTAACCATTTTCACAATACGGCGGATTGTGTTTTTGAAATATGTATGTATATATAGATGCATATGCGAGAAATTGCGTTGCTAGAGTTTTAAACCTCTGAGTATAAACAGAGTAAATACTGCACTATGCAGACAGCATGCCGATAAATGAACATTATATGTATATATAAAAAATACAATTATTTTCCACCCTATTACAGTAAACTACACATTTTAGTTTGAACACCATTGTACAATGTCAAATCAATGTAAATCAAAAGCTGATTTAATACATTGCAGGGAATTGTAACTTGAGCTTTGGAAATGCTTATTGAACAAAATGTGGGTGAATTTGAGTGCAATAAGTTGAGTGCAAAAGTCTTATATGGTTCTGTTGTGAGTTTGTGTAATTTGTTCTAATAGATGTTTGTGACCTGTGCAGCTGAACATCTTTGTCACACAGTGTAAATTGTTATGTTATATGGGGAGTTTATACTAATATCTGGACATACTGTTCTATCAGTTGTTCTGTGCTGTGAGACACTTTAGCTACATACCAGCACTGTGCATGTTTTTATGATATTTGCTGTACACACACCTGAGGGTCAGCTTGAACTCTTGGTAATGCTCTGTAGATAATTTCTGTAGGGCCTTGTAGTTCATCCAGGGAAATGAACTGTGTGTGTGTGTGTTGCAGTTACAGCACCCACAATAAAAGTGTGACATCCATGACAGAAAGTATCAGGTTAGATAAGACTACTGGGGAAATTGAACAAATATATTTGTTGCTTCAACAAAGTTTAAGCATAAAACCAAGATTACAGACTATATTTGGCCTTCTGCTCAGCAAACCTTCTCAGAATTTCCCACCTGGCTTTTTTTGTGACTAAACAAGCGCAGATGTGTGGCATTTTTAAGTCATGACCTGTGGTTCAGTCACTGACAAATCATTGTCTGTATGTAAAAATGACAACTGTACTTAAATCTCTTTGTAAGACTGATATAAGGACTAATTATAAAACTAAAAAACCTTCATGATATGCAGGCATTTTGGTTATTTCCCATTCATATGTAACACTCTTGATGTCATGAGTTCACTGAGAATTAGCTTTTGAAATGTTGATGAAACATTCCACCTGCATTGCAAATCTAAATTGAAACTTGAAACTCCTATTTGCATTAAAAGGATTCCAGCTGTTTTTGCTCTCCAGGTCAATTTGGTGTGTAGGTTGGAAATACAGTACAACACCGATTTCAGTGACGTGAGTTTCCAGAATATTCAGTATATTAACCAGTATGTGTCCAAGCCATCGTCTCAGTTTTGCATAAGCAAGAGAATTTTGCATGTCAGTTCTGTGCTCATGAGATTCCCTGCGGGGGATTTGGGTTCTTTCTGAATAATTCACTTTGATTGTTTCTGACAGAAATGGTTTCACTCACAAATTTATCACATCTGTGTATTGTTTCAGTCACTATTCAAGCACATCATCATTTTTTAACAGGTCGTCTGATGTCCTTGCATAGTCTTCCTCTGTATGACCTTGATCTGACTGAGAAATGTCAAAAGTCAAATTACAGAAGTCAAGCCTCCTGGTGATATTACAAAAACCTAAATACAGTTTCAAGGAATATGACAGTCTGACAGCTGGCTTTCTATATGAATTTTTCTGTCCATCAGAGTCCTCACTCAGCAAAATTCACATTCTTCACAAACCAGGTCTGCAATAAAGCTGACCGCCTTCAAAACAACTAAAAGCTCACAAAGAGCTCATCATGTAAACACCTGATGTTTTATGTAGATAAAATGTGTGTTTAAGCATTTTACAACATTTTCGGTTGTCCAGAAAATAATTGCATAGTCCAAAGACACTTTGAAAATAATGTGTTTGAACAGCTGGATTAATAGATACGCTTTGAAACAGAATAGCTGTTTTCTAAAAACAAAAACCAGCAAGACTTTCCATTGAAGAGTGGGCAAGGAACTGGGGATAATGAAACTGTTCTAGAACTCTAATAAGTCTGTATTACTGTATCAAAGCACAACAGCGTGATTACACCAAAACAATTTTAATTTGGAAGAAAGATGCATTAGCCAAAGGCACAAATAAATCATTCCCTTAATGAGGGAACCTGCTGTTTTTCTCATATTCAGTAGTGTAAATAAATGATAAAGTGAAATGAGAGATGGATTGGAAAGAATGCTAGTTTTTTACAGAGGGAGGAACTGTGGGTAGTGAAGTGCATTCACACTACAGTAGCTGTAGATGAAGGGTCACCTACATATGTCAGTGCATGCAAGCTCAGCCATTCTGTCATTCAACCCAGTACTTGTTTCGGCCAGTTAGTTGTTAATGGTTAAGGGAAGTGGTAAACATCCAAAGTCCTTGATCCAGCTACTGTAGATGTATGGAATGAGATGACACAATTCTTGACTTTCCCCATGATGAGTTTAGATAAAGAAATGTGTGTGTGTATATATACACAGTCAAGTAAGATATTTGAACAGCAGCAGCCACAAGACGAGAAAAACAGGTTTCTTGTTATAACTAAATACACAAATTACAAAGTCTGTGACATGTTTAAATGTTGCTGTAGAATTACAATGCTTGTGACCATGACATTAGAAGTAACAAAATGGATGCAGTTGTAGTAGGTGTCACTTTGCAAGCAAAGTTATTAAATTCCCCTCTATAGTAATATAAGTGCATTTACCAGGCTTTGAAATAAGCCTCTGAAATTTAAAGGAAAACAACGAGTAGCAAAAATATAAAATTTTTATTTGTGGACAGAATTTCAGAATGCTGTTAATGGTGTCACACAACCAAACATTTTCTACCCCAGTCCTCATTGTCATTGGTGCTGTCAGCTGTTGCACTCGAGTGCACGTCTCCCTAGAGTGCACAACATAATAAGAGCTATTAACAGCCAGTGAAAACGTTCCAGAAAAATGCATAAATTGCTGCTCTCACAGACACTTTTGCAATAAAAGATGGAATAAACCGTGCATGCTAGAGGCAATCTACCACAAAAAGGTTTCAGCATCTCTTATTGATCACTTTCATGGTAATTTTAAATGCCTTGGGACAAAATGACAAAATTGTGTCAAAGCAAAACCAATTCAGGAAGTTCTTTTTTCAGGAAGTTTTCACAACAAAACACAGGAGATATACCAAATATTTGTGTAACGCACATGTTGAGTGACATTGAATTGACATTTAAATCAATATACCTTTAAGATAAGGTATAACTAGCTGTTTCAATGCAGTGTCTTTGTAGAACACAGGAAGTTTTTTTTATGAGCGTGTGTTTGTAGTCACTCTTATAACTTGTCCTTGAGGAAAAAGACTACAGGAGCTTTAAGCCAGTAGAATTTCACCTGCTGTGTGGTGCACTCTGAAGTTTGTAATGTTTTATGCAATAGCTCACTGAATCCTTGACCCTGAAGCACACAATTACAGTAAAGTTTGACACAGCATTTTAGAACATTTCTGCATTTCCTCATTCTGAAGGAATAAACCAACTTGGAAAATGAAACTGTTTGACAGGGTGCAATTGTGAATTTGTTCAATGTTTATAGTACAAAGACAAATGATTATCACAGCAAGCATTAAGGTCCACCCAAACATTAAGGTCCACAGTTCATACAAAAATCTACAAACTGTTATGAAATGCCATGAGGCGGTGTTAAATATTAGATGCTTTAATATCCTAGTTACTGCATTTTATTTAATCCGTTTCAAGTTGTAAGGTCAGTTGTTTAGACATTTTATTAAATTTTATTTCCTGTTTACTGCAAGTTATAGCGACACAGATATTTTCAGTATGTACGTTAACATACAAAGGAGTTAGCTATTTCTGTAGCTCATCTTGTAAAGCATTGCGTTAGCAGCACAAAGGTTGTGGGTTCGATCCCAGGGAACACAAGTACTTTTATAGAAAAAAGTATTCATTGAATTCACTGTAAGTTGCTTTGGATAAAAGTTTCTGCTAAATTAATAATTGTGTGTGTCGGATTCAAGTGTGTGTCAGATTCAAGTTAAAACTGCTCATAACGTGAGTTCTAAAATTAGTGTTGACTCACTTTAAAAAAAAAGAAAATGCAGTAATTGTTTACTCTCCCTAAATATCTGCATGTGGAAAAGCGTTTATGTAATTTGCCACTGCTATGTCCTTCCACATTCCTTAACAGCATGTTTCAACCATGTTGATGTCACGCCAAATAGCCAGACATTCCAATGTGAAATACCGCTAGTATCATGAAATAGCTGTAGAGAATAAGTGACTTCGTAAAATGCACACAGACTCAAGAGCTTCCTGTAAAAATTAGACTGTCAGGCTGAATTGGAATAATTGGTCCTCAGTGTGAAGTTTGCCTGAGATGTGTGGCAGTTATACGTAATCTCTTTATTGCCCTTTATCAGCATGTTCATTTGTAGGTGTTTCACCCTCTGGTTCATTGCCCTGTCATAAACACATCAGAAATCATGGAGCAATACAATGGCATACTATGCAAATGTGTGGTGAAATGATTTACTCAGTCAGGACAGCTGTTGACGTGATGTGGTTTGCGTAGGGGTTTCCTGCTTTCACTTCAGATTTTGGCTAAGCCCCAGAGCACATGTGTGATGGAAAATTTACTCTTTGTCTTGGTTTACTCTTTGAGTACGCTATGAAGTATGCAGACACTTCTTTTTAAGTAGTAGGTTTGGCTATTTCAGTCATTTCTGCACAGCGAAACAGAAAGAAACACAATGCAAAAACATTAGAAGAGTTGTGCACTTTGTGGTAACAGTTTAAAGAGGTCCTATTTTTATTCAAGCTTTACATACCGGTAAAGTGTATACATACCTAAAAATGTAGGTATGTATAAAAATGTTTAATGAGTCAGTTATAAATAAAGTGCCACATAGGGCCATTTTGTACAGATTAAGCCCTCCACAAACCTCTCCAACAAAGCTGAAATCACACATTTCTTCAGCATGTCTTTGTATTGTGTAATAGTAAGATTTGTTTTCACAATTTTTGAAACATGTTTATGATAAAAGTGTCCACACATTTTTGGCTTATAACTTTAAATAGTGTCTGAAACGATTCAGGTTTTCTCAAGTTGTTTAAATGAATAGAGTTGTGGAAAAACTGGTAATGTTTCAGATTCTAAAAAAATGTTCTGATTTTTCTTTTTTGTTCTAGTGAAGTACATGCGGGAGGCCACCCCATATGTGAAAAAAGGGTCACCAGTGTCTGAGATTGGCTGGGAGACCCCTCCCCCTGAGTCTCCACGTCTCGGCAGTCCTTACTCAGACATCCCCAGCCTTGTCTCGCTGTCGTTACAGGGTGACCGCAGATGCATCCCTCTCAAAATGTGCTACATCACCCGCAGCCTGACCATCCCTGACCCAGAAAACAGGTACATGCATTCAGTTTATTGGGCACAGGAATGTAGCAAAGCCTGTGGCAATTTTCTGACAGTCAAAAATCCAATACACAAACAAGCTTAAAACGTAGTAATCAGTAACCTGATTGATTGTCATTCAACTGTATTCAGCATTTAATGAAGAAGTTTATCTATGAACTTTGCATGTTTCTTTGGGGAATTGTTCATGTTTTTCTTTGATGTTCTTGTTGAGGATGTGAGATTAAAACGTTTCAGACGATCGCTTTGTAAAACTGTCTCTGTATTAACAGTAAGAGGTCTCATTATTCAGCAGGTGAATGTGACAACCCTGGTAATGCACCCTGTACAACAGATGCTTTATACTGGCGTCTGGCTCTGGCATCTTGACACACATTTGATGTCTGAATCACAGTGTCCTCCACTTTTCAATTCATGAACCTTCAAGTTTTATAAAGTACATCAAAGTCCATGTCAACAATGACTTCAAAGTATATTTTAAACTTGTTTGCAGAGTGCTTGAGATGGGCCCAAAAACAGTCTCCCGGCATGCTCAGTATCAGCCAGAACAAAACATTTAGACCCCATACATAAATAAAGTCCATATTTAGAACAACACGTATCATCCAGAAGAACCAGATGATACAAAGGTTTTATATCTCGTTTTGTTTTGTTCTGCAATGCTTAAAGTGTTTCTGTTGTATGTGTGTTTTTGTACTGCTTGATGTTATTTTGCACTATTGTACTTCACCAGAGGAACAACATTGCGGTTTGTCGCATTAACCATGACATTACACAGGAAGTGTGTTCAGAGATGATGTACCAACTGTGAGCTCTGTAATGACATGTGGAGTATGTCACATCCCTTTTAAAACACTGTGAGGCTTCTGTGTTGGTGTACTGCTGTGTGAATGTTTAACACTCTGCTCCCTAATGGCTTTCTGTATCCTCTTTCTCTCTACGCTTTGTTTTCTCTCAGTGTAAGTTAATGTAATTCTATATTCAGATTCAGAATCCATCTGAAAGTTGTCAACCCACACTGCATTATATGACTGCCACTGGTATATGGTCTGGGAGAGAGACTGATAGGTAGATATATAGACGAAAAACTGTCAGTCAGGAGCTCTCTGCAGGCTGGCTGCCAGGTTGTCAGCTCTCGCCCTCCGGCTCTGTTTTCAATTTATACCCTTTGTGTCCCAGGTCTAATAGTCCATCCATCACCCTGCTGCTCCTGCAGTGCCCTGTCAACACTACAGATATCCGTGGTTTACCTCAGTTGACATACAATGAGAAGATTCCTGACATGTTCTTACTTAAAATCCATCTGGAGCAAAAATAGACCCCTTTCCCTGTTCATTGTTTTGCTTCCATTTGACTGTTTGGAGTTGTGATGGTCCAGAGTGGACGTTTAAATGGAATTTTATGTGTTGGAGGTCAATGTGAGTGACTGATGGTTTGTGGTAGATGTTTCTCAGAAGATGTGTCCCTGGCCTTTTTGTCTGTTCTATGTTTGTTCTGATCTTGTTTGTTTTAGATATGTTGTGTTTGGAGAACATCTAAATTTAGACCCTGTTTACATCGTAACCAGTATTCACAGGTTAAACAATAACAAATAGAGGGTGTTGAATTCACCAGTCAATCAACTGTTGTATTGAAACAGTTTCCAACTTTGCTGATTTTACATGACGCAGATAATTGAGAAGCCAATTTTATTCCATATATACATGAATAAATGCATACATGAAACTGTAAAAGCTTGTAAATTTTTCTGACAGAGAACGTAGAATGAATGTGAAGCATATAAGTTTGTAAGGGCGCTTGGCTAAAATGACCAAAGAGTATTTGGCTTAAAACATTGTTTGCATTGCAATTCAAGTACATGCTGTAGATAAGACCCCCAGGAGCCAGTAACAAGTGGGTCTGCCTCAGTGATACTTTTGTGTAAACATGAAAAAACTGTTTAGTAGTTTTTTTAAGGTTAATTTGTTGAAGTTAAGTAAAATGAGAGCAATCTTCTTTTAGGAACTGAAACATTCACTTACATTACTTCCTAAATCAGACACAAACTTCTCTATTAGTCGTTTCATTCTCCCATTTACAGCCCTAAAGAGAAGAACTTCTTGGGCCTGATCCAGAAGGCATTTTTCTCCAATCTTCAGCAAACACAGCAGCTCCATCTGTCCCCCTCCCCTCATATTCTCTGTCTTCATGAAAGTAGAGTCTATTTTTACCAACCAGGAGCACCTGAAAATGATATTGTGGATTGTAAGGTTAAGATTCCTGCTGGAGATGATGTATGGCTGGAGCATTTATCACTGTAAACTTCCTGCAGCTGAGATGATGTACGATTCCGTTGCATCTAATATTCTGGTGGTAATGTTGACTCGAGAGCTCTTATAATTGACTCAGACTTGTTTTTGCCAATTTTCACGCTGATTATCTCTCAGCCGAGACAGGAAGTTCAGTGCTTTCGAATGTCAACACACGCATTCTGTTCTGTGCTATATTTAATACTACTTATAAGCAATCATTTTTATTCCATCTGCTACTTAAATTTCTTGTTAAAGATACTAGAATATACACATTTTCAAGGTATTTCTCTAAAGGGAAGGTTTACCCAAAAATAATTCCTCACAAAAGACTCTTTCTCACAGAAAGCTTTTCTTGGATATATATAGTGCAAGAGACATATTGACTACTTTTATGATCCTGTTTTTTTTCTTTCTCGTTGTGTTCAGACAGCTGGAACTTCACTCCCCTGATGCTAAGCACACAATAGTTATGCGCTATAAAGACACGGCTTCTGCCCAGACCTGGTTTACCCTGATGCAGTCCACCATCACAAACCTCACCAGCAAAGTTATTGGAGAACTGCAAGAGCATGCAGGTCGCCACGGCATCGCCGGGAGTCGAGAGATCCGGCACCTTGGTTGGCTAGCAGAAAAGGTGATATACATTAATGCTCTTGTGTGATGAAAATATTATCCATATTTATTATCATTATCATTACTTCATTTTTATTATGAATTGTTAGTGTTTTTGTCCAATATAGTCAATAATTGTTTTTCAATAAAAGCCAGCTATAGTCCCTTTATGGCAGGGATGTATCAAGATGCATAAACATAGATAGATATTTTGGAGCACTTATGATTTGCAGGTTCTTATTTTGACATTTAAATAACATTTAAGAGCTTCTGCTGTTTTTTTTTTGATAACTTTTTCCATATGGCTGAAACTAACTATATAAACCACAGGGATATCTTGCACAAAGCCCAGCATTAAAATAAAGTCTTTGCTTTGATGAAATGTTGTCTTAACGGTAAACGGCTCTGTAACTAACCAGTTTTAGTATAAAACTGGTGTTGTGAGAAAAAGCAAAAATGGAAATGATAAATGAAACTGAAATTGCAGTTTTGGTGCATTTTTATTTTAAGAAAAGAAAACTAAATAAAGTTGTGTATGTGTAGCTACTGGGTTGAATATGTCCTGTGGTACAACATAAGCTCTGAAGGGAAACATAGCTAACCTTCTCAAAAGGCACATACTGTACCCCTGAGGGCCTTTTTCCTTTCAGAAATGGTGGTGAGTGGATACTGTAGCGATTGATGGAGGATGACTTTTCTCAGTTTGACCGCAAGTTTTTCCTCCCTATTAAATCTTCTTTTCATCGGCGTCTCATTAGCTGAGGCATGGCAGCACAGGCTCATGGAGATCTGCAGTGATGCCAGGGCTGTGGGCAGTCCCTGTTCACCCTGATCTTTAATGAGAGCTCCCTTGTACCATCTCCTAATATCAACCTGATGAATAATTATACGATAGGAAAAAAACAGACTGCCAAATGACCACAGACAGCGGCTATATTTCCTCATGTGACAGACGGAGATTATAACAAGGGCCTGTTTTGTGGTTGCACATCTGCCTCTGACGTACTCGGCCCCTCAGGCATCTCATTTTAGCTCTCAAGGCAAACGGACCCACTGAAGAGCAGCTCTGTGATTTGTGAATATTTGAATGTTCTGTCAGACTATCTACAAAGGACTGAGAAACCGTCTGTCAGGAATGAGAATTTTAGCAGTAAATCACACTTGTGCTGAACTTCATTTGGGAAATTTTCCGGACTGTAACTCGGTTGTGTTGAAGGTTTAACTCTGTGATCTTGAAAGTCAGCCTGGAATGCTGTTTGAAATCGCATGGAGTCATGGAAATTTTATAGTTGTGAAGTGAACGTAACTTTCTTAAGATATGCTTGCCTCTAAATTGTCATCAGATAGAAATTACACTATGTGAAAAGTCTTGGAATAGTAATGAAAGTTAATTGGTCAAAGTATGTAGAAAAGTAGTTAAAAGAGTGGGATTAATTCATAAAGTCAAATGAAAATGGAAGTTATTTAGGGGAAGTGAAAGAGTAAGTTATTGCATTATGAAGAGTTATCTTATTTTTGTGTTTGCAATACTGTGTGAGATGAATCACTCATAATAACACTAGAAATGTGCTTTTCAAAAGTAAATGTGTCTATGTGGAGTTCATTTTGAGTTCAAGTGTTTACATAGTTGCTCACTAACATCTCTGAGCTACTTTGATATAGTTTAAAATGTTCAACATTCATTCACCGCAGTGATCTGTAAGAACATTAGGGTGAAATGTATATTCTCTGTATACCAAATCACATTACAAGCATTTTCACACCTACACCTGTGAGCTTGTTTTGCTCATTTATCAGATGGATGGTTGAAGATGGTTTTGAAGTGTTATTTTGTTCTCCGGGTATTTGGGGTTTCCCAGGTTGCTTGCAGGGAAGTTCTGTCAAAGAGACACATGTTGTGGTTTCTCACTTTGACGAGATTAATTAAGAAATCTCTTAAATGAATGAACTAATCACCAGATGCCTGCACTTCGCTAGAAACCAGCAGGCATGCAAATTCAATTTACACAGCGGTTAGTCACGTGTTTGTTAGTGGCTGTTGCTTTAGACAAATTTTCTTGTGGCTAAAGAAGAATTAGTGAAAAGTGTAATTACATGGCATGTTTGACCATATACAAATTGCACAGTGTATGTTGCAGGTTCAACATTATGACAAAAAATTAAACAGTTAAATATACTGAACTATGTCTTAATAAAAAGGGACTGTGTGAGGTTTAGAAGGGTTAGGAATGATAATTTTATCACAATATAAACAACTCAATGGTAAGGTCCTAGTGTTGGTATCATTAACATGTGTTTGTGTGTTTTAGTCTGAAAGCGAGACGCAGTGCTGGAAACCGGTACTTGTGGTGTTGACGGAGAAGGACCTGCTTCTGTATGACAGTATGCCACGCATCAGAGAACACTGGCTCAGCCCCACACATGCCTACCCTCTGCTCGCCACACGGTACACACACACACACACACACACACACACACTGACTCATAGTTCTGTTGCTGCCTTTATTTTCTCTTTCATACAAACACACACTGCACACACTGCTGTGAAACACAAGCCACATGCACGTAAACACACATACGGTGAATTTGAACCCAAGTGCAAGCAACTGTGTAGTAAGCCAGTTGGAAAGAAACCACACAAAAGCACAATGGCTTTTAAATGCCTGCTGGAGGTGTGTTGGCCGGCAGCTATTACTGCAAGGGATAAACTGGGTCCTAGTTGAACTAGTTGAACCTAGTTAAACCTAGTTGAGTCCTGCCTGGATTGCACTGAGGGGCTGATAGAGCAGTTATCACAGGCTCAGCTGGCTCACATTCATGTTTTGTTGACCCTGAGATTGTCCTGAAATTGCAGAAAGTAGAGCCACACTTTATGCCAAAACATTCACAACTTCTCTTGACTTAGCAGTTTCTGTGAAGTGTGACAGAACACCCTAAACATTTTTATCAGTGGTCCATTAATGCTTTTATGAATGACGTCAAAGGGACAGATCTTTAAAACTTTTTTTTAAAACATGTTTACCAAAATATTGATTTTTATTTTCCATTTTGTAGTTCCAGCTGCTCCATTTTTCAGAAGAGTTTATTTCTCTTGAAAATTCTTATGAATCTTTAACAAACCACAATACTTCATAATGTCATAGGCTTATCATTATAATTGTACTCTTTAAGTATCATTGTGTTATTTTTTATTAATGTCAAGGTTAATTCCAAATTGCTGGTGAAAGTAATGAAGCAGTGGTGAAAATCTACTTGCACATGAATTACAGTGAACAGACATTTAGCTTTTTGAAAAGACATTATTTAAAGATTTTTTTAAAGATTTAGTAATTCAAGCATTAATTGCATGAGAACTATTTGTATTGCTTGACAAATAATGAATGTAGGTTAGTTAAAAGTGGGTTCTGTGGTAATACCTCAGAAGTTTATGTGTCCTTGAGAATACAAGAAAACAAAACCCTCATATAACGTTTCTGATGCAGGCTGGTGCATTCTGGCCCAGATAAGGGTTCACCACAATCTGGTGGTGAGCTATCCTTTGCCACACGTACCGGAACCAGACTGGGTATTGAGGCCCACCTCTTCAGAGCAGAGACCTGCAAGGATCTAACAATCTGGACCAGACACATAGTCACAGGCTGCCATGCATCTGCGGAAATGATCAAAGAAGTCACTACTAGTAAGTGTGGATCCTTCTTTTTGCTCCATAGACTGAACGTCTGTGGATTTATATACACAAAAAAAACAAACACAACAAGGTTTTCATATAAAAACACATTAAAATGTCTGACCAATTGTACTGTGATTTTCTGTCATTAATTTAAAGTTGCCTTCCACTGGTTTACAGTCTGTCAGGTTGTGTTTTCTTTGACCTTATACATGTGCTTAAATTTTACATTTTTCTTAGTTGCTTCTGTGCCAAGATAAATACAGCTCAGCTGTCTTATCTCTGAATCTGTGGCTCCTATAAAGACTGAAAATCATCAAATGTTCTCTGCAGCACTACAATATTTCTAAATTTTGGACTGAACTGTGTTTTTCATACTAAAACATTAAAGTAAGCAGTGTATTTTTAGAATGGAATGTCATGGCAGAGTTCCTATGTGGTCTCAATGCAACAGGCGAGGGGCACCAAGCAGAGCATTCTGGGAATTGAAGCTCTCATGCAGTCCCTGAGCCCAGAGTGATAGGAAATTATCTGCAGTTGCTGAACTACATGAATGCCCCTAGAGATTACTGCCCCTTATTTAAATATATCACGGTTTTCCCCTTTTGCTTTCTTGAGCTGCCAGATGATTAAAAGTTCCACAGTTCTGGGATCAGGCTTCAAGATAATATACATTTATTCTACAAAGCAGGAATGGCAGATAACAGAGAAATGAGCAGAGCAGTAATTAATGTGGTTCTATTGTCAGGAATTAAACGCATTAACAGCCTTCTGAGAAAACACTCAGCCGACCTGAAAAAGCTGCTCAATGAAAAGGAATAAACATAGACTGACCTTGTTCCATTGTGCCTGAATCTCTAATTGGCATGTTTCGGAGAACAGAATAATTGATTTTAGAAAAGAGCAATAGATCTTCTTACAACAAAAAAAGCCTTTTAACACTGTGTATAGCAGATCAGACTCGATTTGAAATATTTGTACTTTAAAAAATAATGTTTTCATTAAAATCTCTGAGCTGTTTTTGAAAGACACATTTGGCAACTGATATTATGTTACCTGTGTTCAGAATCCGTTTTTCCAGCTTTAAAATACTTCTGTTACAAAGACAGTTTGTTTGCCATTGATTTATTCTCTCATTTTGTGGGTCTTGTAAATACCTTCTTTTTATTTCATCTATCATTAAATAGATTCACATGTTTATGTACCAACACACCATATCTGATTCCATCATAGATTTAAACCTAAAAAATACAACTCAAATATTTCAAAAACATATGTTTTATTTTTTATAATTACAATCTTCATAACTGCTTTTTTTCTGTAAAGTTCTCATAGGTGGATTTCTCCGAAATGTGTGACCATTGTGGCTGTGTGGGACAGGCACATTGTTGTTGGTTTGAGCAGTTTGCCACAATCATTTTGCCACACCATTAATATGAGTTTGGAGCGGGACTTTTGTTTGGTGGTTGATGGTAGTAGGTTAGTGGGGGGATGGTTTGAAAGTAATCGTTACTTTTTCAGTTTGGTCAGATATGACAGTCAATAAGAGAACTGTGAAGTGTGTTGTTTAGGGGAAGAAGAGTTGTAGTGCCTTCAAGTGTAGCGTAGACACAGGAAACATGATAAATTGCCTACAGTTACTCCATTATTGCAAGTCTATTGTGGCTTAAGTGACCAAACCTGAACATTCCTTTTGCTGAACCACTTATAGTCAAGGTGAACGGAAGATACTTTGTGACTAAAAGCTTTTCTGGTGGGAAAGTCTCTCTCAGCCCTGAAGATCAAACCTTTCTGATGGGTATAAGGTTTCTGTATTGAGACTAGTAACATGGGAACTGTTTTGAAATCACTGTAAGAGCTCCAAACCTTCTTCAGAAGGGGTAATTAATAGGTGCATGAGTGTTCTGCAATTTAGCAGATTTATTTGCTAAATTGCAGAAGATGTTTTTGCATTGCTGTTATGATCTAATCAGCCTAATGGACTCAGAGGGCAGAGGACTTTCTCAAAGGCTCACGAAGGCCTCAGTAGCATCGCAATTATCAGTCAAAGAGCGATTCAGGGAGCTTTATTGGGCAAATCAAAGGGAACGGCAGAAGTGGATCACTGGCATGTTCACAATAGACACGGTAACAGTAGGTTTCCACACATCCTGTGGCGCCTAATAAGCCATGTTTGAATGAATTAGATGGGTGAAACTGGATACACAGAGTCCTGTGATGTATTGAATACTAAAGGATTGAGCAGAGAAGACTGGAGGTGAATAGCGTGACAATTATCAGGTATCAAAAGGCAGGATTCTCACTGATGGATCCCCGTTGCATTTCATTCACACCTCGCTGGAACATGTTTGATTGCTCCTAAAAGTTGCTCAATCATCAGCATTTGGTGTCTCGTTCTAAATTCTGTGGGTCAGATTCTCACTCACACCTAAACAGAATTTTTATGTTTATAATGCAACAGGCACTCTTTATAGAAGGCAATTCAACAGAGGTCATTCCATGCATTCTGTGCCCTCATGTTTATTTATTTGTATTCTTGTATATTTTTTAATTCATTATATACTTACATTCTTTGTATTCTATTTAATTTATTTAACTGCAACAAGTCTGGAGAACACAAAAAGCTTTTCTCAGTATAACTACAATAACAAGAAGGAGCCTGCCTTTGTTTTTGAACTTCAATGAAAAACATGCTTGGGGTTTTAAAGGCAGATATGTTAAGCTTGTATTTTCCTTAAACACCTGTGTGAATAAAGCGAAAAAATAATTCAAACAAATGTCTTCCTGAGGTGGGACCGATTACTGTGGGTGGAGAATCTTTCATATAAGCAGTGCTTTAACTGCTGCTCTGGTTTGTAAAAACAAACATCATCCTAATGGACTGTAAAGTTGACAAGTATTTAAGGTTGTAATCATGCTGTTGATAAGAGTAATTGGTGGCACACACCCAGCTATGGGTCAGTAATTGGATTTGGAATATTTCTGTGATGTTTTGTGTTTCCTTCAGGTTGTATGTATCAGGGCCAGGACTGTCGGCTGGTCATTCACTATGAACGAGGTTTCTCTGTGAGAGCAGACGGAGATGAAAGCTCCATGACTCAGCCTCTGTTTAGCTACCCATTTGAAAAGCTGAAGATGTCTGCCGACGACGGCGTGCGAATCCTCTATTTACACTTTGGAGGAAAAGAGGGGGAAATTGTAAGATTTGAGACCTCACATTGCTTGCTCAGCATTACAAAAATAATCATTCATGCATGAGAGCTGTAATTGAGCAACTATTATAGCTTTTATATATAACTTTCATAGCTATTAGTTCAGCTTTAAAAATTTCTAATTATTAGTTCTGGGGTTTCAGTGGCCTTGAAATTCCTCCCAACAGGATATGATTCACGTCTGTGGAGAAAAATGGACCTTCTCTGGAAGTGCAAGACTTGTCCTGTCACGATCATTGCTCTCAACATGTGTTTGTCGTATCAGGAACTTCCTTTCATTGCTTAATACCTTTTATTGTTTGTCTCTTCACAGCAACTGGACCTGCACTCCTGTCCCAAACCTATTGTCTTTATCCTCCATTCCTTCCTGTCTGCCAAGATTGCAAGGCTGGGATTGGTAGCCTGAGATCAAACTGTTGTAGTCTGGAACAATGATGTGATTATTCCAGCTTGGGATTCTGAGAACCGGGACATACAGGACTGAACGAGACAAATGACGCTGTAGTAAAGACCTCTGAATGAAATGAATTACGTTTTAGAAATTAAAATGTTTTGTTTTTCAGAGAAATTCTAATTATTATTTTAAAACTATTTTACATAGTCTGATTTTATGAGAATAAACTATTTACTGAACACTAACTTCTGATTGGAACAAAAAGAATAAGGAAAGTTATTTTATTTTAGAATCCTATTCATGCTACATCTTTGACAGCAAAGTAATCAGCACTTATAACAACTCTAATGTTAATATATGTTGAGAGGGAAGGACTGTGTATGACAGCTGTTTGTGTAAGTTCATCTGTCTGGCAGCTATTGTGGATTAATGAAAAGCTAGTTTTAAACCGTTTTAATGCACATAAATGCTAAACAACCTGAAAAATCTTGTTTGTTTCTGATCATTTCATTTCTGAGATCCAACCAACTGTCTGGTTTCATAGTGCCTTTGTGTCAAAATAAGGAAATTAAGACACTTGGTAACCTGCTACTGTATATCTGTTCACAGATGAGTTTTATGACGTTTGCAAAGTTTGAACATTTCACTTTAATGCAAAGTCATTAAAGTGATTCAATCTATAGTAATTCTTTCACTTAAGGTTAAGTTTAGCTTCACTGTGCAAACACAAAGACCTTTCAATGTAAGCTTATAAATTAGAGCGCTTGAGATTTTCCCAGTTAACCAGCAATTAGTGTCTGCTGTCAGGTTTCCAGACCTCTGTTGTCTGTCGTCGGTTTTATGAATCTGGGACAGCAGGGTCGTGGTGGAAGAGCTATTGGCTCATCTTTGAACTGTCCCATCACATTCATGGCAAATACAAAAATGTCCAAAACATTTTTCATAACTGTGAAATAATATATTTATGTTAGTCTTATTTCTGGAGTATCCAACTCTGTCACATTGACAACAAACCCATTTAAAACACTATTATATTTTCAT
Source organism: Yasuhikotakia modesta (assembly GCA_036877545.1). Classification (NCBI taxonomy): domain Eukaryota; kingdom Metazoa; phylum Chordata; class Actinopteri; order Cypriniformes; family Botiidae; genus Yasuhikotakia; species Yasuhikotakia modesta. The sequence goes on along the minus strand of JBAJNP010000154.1, from coordinate 36,300 downwards.
GTACTGTCAGCTAGTGAGTTTAGATGAGTTTAGATTGTTAGATGGTGTTGCTCACCGCGATGCCAATGTAATGTATGACCCCTTTTCTTCCCATCAATCCTCTGGGCACCAAGGAGTGAAAACAATGGCCCTGTCTGGGACTGGAATGTGCCCGATGACTTTGCCAAGCAAGATACCCTCAACCTTCCCTAAGTAGAGAGTACCAAGGTTTGGCTCATAATAGCAAGAATTACTCTTTATGACCTTTGACCCATGTAACCCTTTGACCACAATCATATCACTGTAGGGCTCTAACTACTCAAATCTATGCAGGGATACTTTAGTACAGATTTAGTCTGGTCAACATGAAAGGGAACTAAACACTGTGGTGAGGTCAACACAGAGAGTTGGGATTATGGCATGTTGGAAAATGTGTTTCTGATTTCACGCTTGAGTGCTGATTTGAACTTATTGCTGAAATGGGATAAGGCAATCTGGGCAGACACTCCCTCTGATGAATTTTCGTGATGCAAAACAGCATTTTTCAGAAAACGTGTGGCCATATTTGGCTTTTGTCTGTATGAGCCTCATGTTGGCAACTCAAATTGTTTTTAGAGTCAAATCATTTGTAGGTTTATGGTAGGTTTGTATTTGTAGGTTTTTGTGTCTAGTAAAGCAGCATTATAAAACGATCAAATATAAAAGACTTTAATGCACATACAACAATCACAAAAACAACTACCAAAAAGAGAACAGAAAACTAAAATATGCACATTTCCTCTTATTAATATATTTCCATCTATGAATTAATACTAACAAGCTATATCCACTTCTTCAGTAGGATCATGTTTCTCTTATTCAGAGTTTCCTACTGAAGGCTCACATTCATCTCTGTCACCTTTTACACACAAGTTCTGTTTATCTTTTAGATTTCTTCACAACCCAGTCAATCAGCTGTGAATGACAGCATAACATTTCCACACAAATGCTATTTATATGCAGAGACATGCAGACAAACACATTCCAATGTGGTTACATATAAAGATACACTATCTAGTTGTCTGTTGAAACAGTGTTTGAAAATGATAGCTTTGAGGGTTTTGTGCTGAGGACACCTTACATTAAATCTTTCGAAACCTCACAATTGACCGAAAGTGTGCGCTTTACTCCTTTGACAGTGTTACTGGCAGCTTTTCTTCATGATTTTCTTCATGAAGGCCATGTGAGGTTTTCAGATCCTGTTGCAAAACAAACAGCTTGCTGAGGCGTAAAGCCGCATGCTGAAAAGCATTTCTGCAAACCAAGCAGCACTAGCGCTGAGTATCTGCGCTACCTACAGACACTCTGCTCTCCTGAATTAAATAGCCTGAAACAGACTGTCTTAAAGATGATAAATGTCAAACTGAATTATTAAGTTGTTTTTGGTACACAATACCTTGACTAAAATAAATGGATTTTTGCTTTTTCATAAAGTCAAAACCCACAAAACTAATACACCCCTTTATGTGACTTTTCACACAGGAAAGCTTGAGGGGAACTGCCAGTTGACTTCCTCAAACAAAATTTACTTTCCGTCATGGATCAATGATCTACATAAAGCATCAGTCAGCAGCATTTAGGCAGGATATTTTGTGAGCTTTAAAGATGCCCTACAGGCAGGACAGCAGGGTGCAAGAGACAGAAACAGAAAGACTCTTACACACCTTCAGATAAAACTTTGATATGTCAAACAGTCTTTGACTGCAGGCTTGAAAGCACTTGTGCTGGTTGCTGATCCTGTGTTAATGGAGCATCTTATTCACCAACTCCCTCAGCATCTGAGAACCACAAACACCTGAGGAGAACTCATATGTACACTCATGGAACTTTGCCCTAATCACGTTTGCAAAACTGATGGCTGCAGAAATTAATTTACCGAATGAGTCCAATAATCAGCAATCATTGTGACCACACTGAATCTGCATGTGGTCAGAACTGGATCACACAATGTTCACATATACGTTTAGGCATTTAGCAGACACTTTTGAAAGATGTGGGTCTGTCAGTTTTCACAGAGGTCTGGCACAGTTTTCTCCAAGATAAAACCCAGAATGCATAGAAATGTGAAAGTCTGGGGCAGGTAATTAGTACTTACCCTGTTGTGTCTCTGGGAGAGGGACTCGGCCTGGGTCTGGCTGGGTGTTGACTGGGTGAGGGCTCGGTAACAGAACACCTTGTCAGTTATGTTGCTTCTCCGTGAGCATCAATCCCTCAATCCCGCTTTGTATCACACATCAAAACTAATGAAAATGATCTGATGTGGTGTTCTTTAGAACTCAAGCAATTGTTTTTATCTTTTTCTTCTAAAAAATCTCAGTCCTGCTTTTTTTTAGTTTAATCCCATGTAATAAGAAACTGCTCTGTTCCAGAAACATCAGCCTTAGAAATGTATTTTCACGCTCATGAGTTCTCAATGACATCATCGTCCATTTCACAGTGAGGCAAACTCTGAGCTGATGATAGGCTTTAGAATTAATGTGGCCCCAGGGTTTCTGTTGCGGGTAGCCATTTAAAATAATTAATATAAAAAGTGATCAATAACTTGTTAGCATGTTCTGATAACACCATCTAATGTAGCCGTGAAGGCCAAACATTAGACACTTGATCGCTACCATGCAAGCAGCCATTTAGAACAGGCCAATGGGATTTATACACAAAACAAGTTCAACATGCATTGGGGTGCTTTGCTGTAATTTTTATTCATTGCTCATTTTTGCATTTGATAAAGCCAATAAACACAGATCTATATTCAATTACTGCACGAGTGATGTACTGTGCATTTAAATGTGTTAAATTATGGGGTGGGGGAGCAGATGAAGGCAATGGTGAGTTGGCAGAACTACAATGAGCCACATGGGACGATCAATAAACTACTGGCTCCACAAAATGAAAGTAACTGGAAAAACATTAGTCTGAGTGTCTAATTGAATGTCCCGCTGGTGAGAAAGTGGCATGTAACAAGGGCAATTCACTTAAAGCTTGGCAAAGAGAACATCTGTTAAACTGATACACTGTGAAAACACTTATTATTTTTGATACAGTACATTGGTGCTAAGAGGAAAACACACTCTATTTAAAACACAATTTCTCAGAGCTGTGGCATAGTGCTTAGCTCATGCGCTCCAACATACTGAGTTTCAGTCAGCGCCTGTATCGCTATTAATGGTGTATCAATATAAAAAATGCCATGGGTTATAGGAGTCAATATAGAAATACATTGAAAACTTGAAATACATTGCATTTTAGAGCCACTGTATTGTTATGGTGTTATGGTGGTTGTGATGCGTATAATTTTAAAGCAGTTTAACAAACAGTGTCTTACAAACCCTTCAGTAAACCAGCCATATGCCTATATCATACCATACATCATTATACTATACACACTTGTTTGTGCACTGATTTATATTTGTAGGGTTTTTTTTTTGGAATATACAGAAAAAAACTTTATCTTTATCACTGTTCATGCTGTGTTCTCACCTCTTCTGTGCTTGAAGGTGCGAGGGTAGCTTGCTGTTCAGAAATTCTCCATAAGACATGCTACCTGGTTCAGAGAGCACAGCTGGGGAGAATGTGGGGCTGAGGACAAACTGCACAGCGCTCTTTATAGCATTTACTCTGGGTTTCTTATCTTATTAGATGAGACTTCACAAAGCCACAGCCTCACTTAAGAGCCTTAAGTTCATCCAGACAGAACCTGCAGACACACACTCAGGGAAAACAATAAGACTGGACGTAGTACATAGCACTAAATCCAGGGACATTTAGTTTCTACAGTTGAAGAATTGAATTAAACTTGCACATTTCTGGAGGAAATGTGCATGTCACGCTAAGAGGAAATATTCACTTTGTTTAAAGAAACAATACGTTATTCATTTTAATGCTGAACAATAAACGTTCACTTTAATAATCCACCATAGCTACCTTATTCATTTTTTGAACAGTTCAAATATGCTGCTGTAGAGCTTAAATGATGAATGCAATGTTTAAACTTTACGCACATATGAGCTCCTTCAGGGACTCCAGTTCCACTAGCAGTAAATGAGGAATAAAGTAATCAGGAAGCATCATAATTCTGACACTGTGAGAGTGTGACTAACCCTCTCCGCACTGGCAGTGGCTCCACTGTGCTGTCCATCAGGAGTGTCTGAAAGTGTCTGAACAGCTCTCTGGCCTCCGGCAGTGTGGTGAGTCCCCTCTGGCTGTCTTTAGGGCCTATTAGACTTTCAGAGGAGGCACTGCTGAAGAGCCTGCACCAGTGGATCACACCCATATGAACTCTTTCTCCAACCGCCGAAACCTGGATTACTGAATTCATGTACTGTAGAACTGGAGCTCTGTTGAAGGTGTTTGTATTTTCTATGTTTGAAGGTGTTTGTGACTCATGAAGCAATTAACACAGACAGTTAAAGCTTCAGCCAATATAATGGAGTGATGAAATACAGTCTTGTTATTTTGTGGTAATATTATTCAAATCATGTTGATAAATGGACCTCATGATTTATGTATGTTCCTGTGGTTCTGTGGGACATTTCTGATCATTCATAGCATCTTTGGGTGATGTTGACATGAATTCAGACAATTGAAGGCAAATAACTATAAATATTAAAAGCATTTTTAGGGTATATTCTGGGTATATGAAGTTATTATAATAGTTTATATAATATAAAGTTATATAATTATTACATTAAGTAATTGGTTGGACAAAATGGAGTTAGTATCTTATATTTAATATTAATATTTGATTAAGTCTCTCTTTTTAATATGAATTTTGAGAATTTCCTGCTGAATGGTTAAATATATTTTTATTTATACTAAATAGCACACAGCAGGCAGAAAACACACACATTAAGCACTTAGTACACAATGGTAGTTCATTTTTCAAAACACATGATGAAAAGCATTTATTATTAGCAATCACAGACATTCACATTCAGGTAGAATTTGATTTCTCAAAAGACCATTGAGTTTGCTAAAAAAAAAAATAGGCAAATTGCTCTGGAGAATATGTAAAAAATCACATTTAATTTATTCCAAAAGGATTAAAATCACAGAGAAACACAATCTGAGAAACACAAATTAGTCAAAAACTAGTCCCCTCCTAATAGAGCTATAGATGAACTTGGACCTAACTTAGTCTACAGTGAAGAGGTGTTCTGGTGACATCTGAGACATGAGCTTAAAATAATAGCTGCTAGACTAATAACGGATCCCTACACACTGCAATCATTCTGCCAATCACAAAAGTGAATCAAGCATCATAAACCAGTAACCACAGCAACACTATTAGTCACCTCTATCATTTGCCATCTTCTGGTCTGGGTTTACTTAAAAACAGTGTGTGAATACTTTGGAGTTCTGGGGAAAGGTTTTCTGTTGCCTGGGAAACCACATACGAGAACATTCCTTCATGACCAGGGTCTGCACCTTGGCCAGATTCCTCTCCCTTTGCAAAAGCTGCTCTCCACGGAGACACGGCACAGAGCGCAGGCTGTCAGCAGTGCTTCTCCCTGGAGAAAATACCGGCCAGAGTGGAGACAAGAATGACAGTCACAAAATGCAGGAGGAAGAGAGTTAAATCTCTTAAATCCCAGGAGAGATGACTGATTCAAAGTTTCCCACATCAGATTATCTGGGAGCCATAAATCTAACAAATACTGGAATCTTGAGAATTTTTCTATAGGACATGTTCTAGTTGCATTTTTATTTGACTGCTGTTTAGAATGTTGAATATATTTTCTACAGCTGTACAGCAAGATGAGATTTCACAATAGATTAGGCTTTGATTTTATAGATAATTAAAACACAAAAAACAGCAAAATAGGAAAAATTATACAGACTAAAGAATAGAGGTTTTATTGGTTCCTTCTGGCAAGTTAGTCACAGTAAGGAGCTTAAAGCACCTCTTTCAAAATGCCATTGTTCATACAAAATACAGGTATCTAGTACTTTCCCAAAACTTATTCAAGCACTACAGTACATTTCAGGGAATGAACTTTCAAATGGCTCACAGCTGTCACAGAACATTAAGTTGTTTTTTTTTTGTTGAAATTTTCATATATTAGAAAAACACACAGACACATTAGCTATAAACATCACCAGTGTGTGTGCTGCTCAACGGTTGGTAAAAATCTAAATGCAGAACAGAGCTAAAGCATTTTGGTGATCCAACGAAGACACTGATTAACTTTATCCTGAAAGCATCTATTTTGGAACACTTTTCAAATGTTAAGCATTTATTAAAATATTTTCCAACAAATATCAACAAACTGGTGGTCTGTGGTCTTGGGTTCCAGCTTCAGTATTGAGTGATACTGAACATTAGGGATGTGACGTTCAGAGCAAATCCACACGTCCTCATCTCAAGAGCAGTCATTTACTGCAACAAAGGTCTCCAGTAGAGCATTTACATATGGCCACTCTCACAGCACAAAGAGCTATTACGAGCAGTTGTGAACCACAAATCACCTGATTACATGAATTTCAAACATGTTAATCAGTAAGAAGACAATATTAGTTACAGCTAAAGCAATATTACCTTAAATAAAATACTAAAGAGAATGTTCTTTAAAAATGTCAGAACTCCTTACAAGTAGGGAAACAAAAGAAAAAACATTTTTTTCAGAGTGATATAGACAAACCAAATACCTTATCAAGGGTAAGTGTTTGTTTACTGAAAAACTGTTGAACATTTAACCCTAGACAAATTCTACTAAATTCTACTGCCAAGATAAAATAATATTAACATGCACCACAGTCTGCTAAAAATATTCACTCTGATGTATTACCCTGACAATGTGTGTTGCTATAATTCCATGACATTAACAAAACTGTTGTTTTTGACAGGAATACAGTGGTTTGTTTGTATTTGGAAAGAAAACATGACTGTGCAACAATCTGAGACTATGTTCTTTTCAATTCAGTGCTTATAAATGTGAATAAATGAGAACCAGTGATTTGTTCCACATTTGGAACACTTGCAGTTTTTGTCTAGTACAGTATAGGGTGTGTGTCTCACCTACATGCAGGTGGCCTCAGCTGCTACAGTGATAGATGAGACTGTTGTGTGAGTTTAATCTGGTTCTAATGAATTAGATTCCTGAAAGCCATGGGGTGCAACTTCCTTTAGAAGCACCATATTGGCCCTCTCACCCCAACAGTATGATTTATAACAGTTCTCAAATCTAGCTCTTGGCACATCGCTGCAGCTGTAAACATTCATGTGGATATGATATGTGCATATAAGAAGATCCACAATTAGTTATTATACCTGATGGAGGTGGAGCTTTGTCTCTGATGATGGCAGTGAGTGATGCTATGGCAGCAGCTCTGTTGATCTGACTGGTTGTTTGTATCAATTACTCCGCCCCCCACAACAAAAAAAGGTAGTGGCCTTTTTCACCTCTCTCACCTTTAACTCCACATTAGACACTGAGGGATGAAGAGGTAATAATATGGTTGAAAAATACAAGAATAAAAGCAGACATAAATGTCAGCGTGTAATTTTAACTCAAGACATGCACAGAAACATGCAAAGGTACAATTATGCATATTTAGCAGCCCTAAGAACTGTCATGTTAGTCTAGATCTTTTAAACACCGTTCATACCAGGAAACTCTTTCGGGCATTTGGACATGAAGTTTCTCCTGTTACAGGAGCTGATCTGAGAGGCTGCTGGAAAGATCTCAGAGCTTATCACACAGGACAGAGAAATAAATGATGTCACCTGCAACAGGAAACATTTTTTTGTCATTGACACTCAGTGTACCAGCTGTTGGCAATATGTGTAGTTGTTATCTATTCTGTCTCAAAGGACTTTAATAGCTTTGGCTTAATCTCAGCAGGGAAGCAGGTTTGACCAGAACTAGATAATTGGTGATGATGTTGTTGGAGCTGAAGGCCTGCCTCTCCACACAAAACTGGATCCAGTTTGCTTTAACAGATTGGTAGCCAATCCACTGCAGTACCATGTCAAAGTGTGAAATAACACAGAGAAGACAGTTTACAGTGTAAAACTCACAAAAAGAATGTGCTTTTACCAGTCATTAGCTCTGGGTACAGAGTTCATTGCGTGACATGTTTCTAAAATGAGTCACTCTGTTTCCAAGTGTAGGTTAAAGAAAATCCTTCATTTAAATTTAATACCTGCAAGCAAACTAACTAAATGACATGGGTCAACTGGGAAATCTGCTGTACATTGTAGTTTTAACACAAAAAGCAATACTGCAGTGTACAGCATTCTGTAACATGATCTGATGCCTGAGTTAACAACACTAGTCAAAACAGCTCTCCTTACATTGTGCCAATAAAATATGGCAGAATGTCTTCCTTAACAATCTTTTAACACCAATCTTTTTTATCATCATCTCTACACTTAAAAGCAGAGCAAACACAAAAGACTGAGTAAATCAAGCATTACATCTACACTAGACGCATCCGCTCACAAATGTATTTGATTACAATTATTCACACAGACAAATCTTACCATTTTTAGATATAGTGTTAGCATACATAAATAACACTGAATCATTTGCATATCCATTCTGATTGGTCTGATTGTTCATGCATGTCGACTCCTGCATTCATTATGTGATTCTTTATGCTAGCGCATATGAAAGAAACTTAAATAACATCTTTATTCATTAAACACATTTAAAGTTATTCTAAAAATAAAAGTTTCTGTATTAAAGAGGTTCAGCCGCTCTTCCACACTCTGATGGACTGCTGCTGATTATGAATAAAGTGCACACTTTCCTTAATCTCTTGAAGAGATACAGTTTAATCTTAATAACCAACACAGCTTGGCAACAGTAAAACATCAATACACAATAACAACAAATAAGCAGTTGCAATGTAATATATTTGACAAAACAGAAAATGACCAAGCAGTTTAACCACAGAATTGTTATCTGCTCAACAGACTGAAGAGGTTTTGGCAATGAGAGTGGCTGGCAAATTAAAACACCAGCACTTTAGTGGTTATTTGCCATTAGGCAAGAAACAGTTTTGGGGGCTGCTGGGTGTTTGTACCCCTGAGTGCCCGAACAAAATCAGCTTTGTGTTCATGCAGGACTGAACCAGAGATTTGGGGCTGGAATCTGAGAGAGACTGAGAGGCAGCTGGCAACAATTGGGCTCTTTTAGCTTCCATACAAGAGAATCAGAGCTTTGAAAGAGTAAGTCAATCTGAAGAGGTCTGCTCCATTATTCAGTGGATTTTGCCCACAGAAAGGACGAGTAAGATGCAATACCCTGAAACTAATGAAAAGCTCCACTTTAAACACTTTTAAAAACCTTGTCCGAAATCTCTTAGGATTGTGGGGTGGGAGAGAAGATGATGTTAACATTTTAGAGAACTATGAAAAATGTTGTCAATTTAGATTATGTAGTTATGTCCATTTTAATACAAGTGCATATGAGGGCTGTTAAAGGGCATTGCCATTTTGCTTTATTAATGTGAAAGATATATCATGATATATCAACAACTCATCACTAAACTAGTAAAACATGGAGTTGGCAAAACAAAGGTCTTGTGCTTCAGTCCCAGGCAACACAGTCCTGAAATATACAGCCTGAATGCACTTCAGATTGTTGTGGAAATTGTTGTGCATCTGCTCTGTGACAATGTAAATGAAGATTCAGTCCCAAACATCTCTGGAGGAAGAAGCTGTTATTAGGGAGTTTTGCCAGGCACAACACAAAGCACAATTTACATTTATTTGGATGCCAAGCAATGTTATGTCACAACTTGCTGCAATAATAAACTACTCAGTTTGTAATCCTTAAACCCCAAAGAGAATCTGAGGCATGGATTTCTTCAGGTATTTCTAATGTGCTTTCAGAATAGCGTTTTATGATTGGAGTAAAGTCTGTGGTCAACATCAGTTCACCTGTTTTTATGTTACAATAGTAAATCTGTGAGTCTTTAGTATTCAAATCAGCACACATTAAAGTGTATTTACTCATGGGAAATATTTCACACTCATAAAGCTTTCACATTATACAGTAATTCCACCATTCAAAGAGTGTAAACAACTGTCCTATTGTTAAACCTCCCATCTGGATTTCATTTATCAATGCCAACATAATTCAGATCAAAAGCTCAGCTGTCTGCAAACTCTTAGCCATTGTAGAAAAATATTGTTGTAAAACAGAATGTAAAAGTTAAACTTCAGTTTTTTAATCACCCAAATGCCCATTAGCATTAGCCTAGTGTTGGCCTACATATTTATCCACTATGTGCTGTTTTACAATGGCTGATCAGCTTGATCAGGATTTAGAGTCTGTATTGTAAGTTAGTAGATGTTTCAATTCAAAGTAACTTAAAAATGAGGAACATCACAAAGCAAAGTGCTACAATGTCTGCAAAGTTTTAAGAGTAAACCAGAATAATACAGAACAACAAAACAACACAGATAAAGGAAACAAAAACAAGTTTTTTAGCAAGTTGTGAGTACTTTGTTGTGTTAATCTCGTAGTATAATCTGTTCTATAATCATAATTCAGACTATTTATAGACTATATATATATATATAGTCTATATATATATATATAAAATAGCGACCTGTATTACAATTATCATAATATGAAAAGACTTCTACAGTAGTGTTTGTAATGACTGGAGGTGCTCTGAACAAATGTGCACCTCCAGCATCTCTCGGCAGAAATACATCATCAGTGGCAGATGGAAGGTAATGTCTTAGCCTCACACTGAAATTTGGTAGAATGGCATTTTTCTACTGATTGCAGCACCCGTAACAATAATAAAGTTGGTAAGTATGGCAAGCTTGAAAGAAAAAGTAAATGTCACTAATCAGCACAGAGGCAGTGATGCTTGAGTCCTGTGTAAGCAGACAGACCTGCTCCAGCGCAGGAGCTATCATTTATAATCCACAGCTAAAAACCCATTACTGTAACATTACACATTCTCTCTTTATGACAGAACGAGAGAGAGAAAGAGAAAAGAGGTGATATTAAACTTTACCTCTTGCACTGGTATACTAGCTGTGACATACTGTAGATGTAACCATATTTCTGTATTATCAATACCAGGTGTTTCTCAAAATAAAATGAGACTAATAGAATAAATAACACAAGACTAGAAATCCAAACTGTAAGAATCTCTTTAGTTCTAGATGGGAAGGAACCTGCTGACCTCATTGTGTAGTTTATCATCAGGGTTGCCTTGTGGCTCTCAATGAGGAAACAGCAGATCTCTCCAGTGATTTCTTCTCAGACAGAAACCATCAACTTAAAAACTGAAAACAAACACACAAGCTTGCCACTCAGCATGGCTCCATGCCTGTATTTCACTACAGTACCTCTGCTGTTTTTAGAACCTGAGATAGATTGAAACTCTAGAGTTAGTAATAGAGTTTAGTTCTCATGATACTGTGCAACACTGACTTGCTGGCAGAGCAGCTATGACCTAAATTAATTTAGTGAGGACAAGGAAACAAACGACCATGAAAAGGCCCTCACTCCAAACCCAGGCCATGAAAGCACTTCATGCATCTTTAAAGAACTGGCACACTTTCTGCATCTATAGTTCACCTGAGGTTGATTCGGAACTAGCATGTCCCGTTTTCTTCACTTAAAATTTCCCCACTCAGAATTTCCCTGAATTTAATTGTTTTCTTTACATCTGTAATGCTTACTAAGCCTTTCCATCTTCCTCCATTCACGGTTTCGCAAATTAATAACTCCCAGTGTTTTCGCTTACAGACCATTTCTTACAACAGTGTGCCCTCTGGTGGCAAAATAAATGATAACGTCAAATACACCAACAGTGAAAGTGACATACCCGAATTGTGACCTCTGCATTTAATCCCATCACAAGTGAGGAGTGAACACACACTGCAAGTCCTACACACTGTCTAATAACAAACCTATCCTTTCCGACATGGCAATACATTCATTGCATTGCATTAAAAGTTTAAAAAGACTTGAGAATATAATGCACAAATCATGTTTAAAAATCATCTTTTCTTCTTTTCAAAATTAGCAGTATAAATCCACTATTCACCCTTCTTTTATGGAAAAACATGCAAAGCAGCTTGGACATCATGCCTGACCTGTCATTTATTGTTTCATAGAAGAACAGTGTAAAGAGAATGTATGTAATTACCAAATCCTGACCTCTGGGTGAATTATTCTGTCATTTACAGAGTTACTGTGAACAGTATCATTACAATGCCATTGAAAACCATTTATTGCTATAGAACAGAAGCTGGAAGAAAGTTTGTCTTGCAATTGATAAAGAAAATCAACTGCCTCTTTGAAGTGTCTAACATGGCAGTCCAACAACACAAAGTTAAACACAAAGTAAACACAACGTAAACCGTTATCAGTGACATCACATTATGGCTGAATATATGACTCTTCAGCCCTATGTTTTGGCAGATGACTGCAGAAGCATGGGATGGGCTCTCTGTGAGTGTGCTCTGCTCTTCTTGTTCCTGTAGGGTAGTGATGCAGTTTTGTAGAGCAGATGGCTCAGATTTCCCACTGTCACACAATTCCGCCACTCTGAGTTCCATCACAGTGGAGGTCACATCAACTTATAAACAAGCTATGCATTTATTAAACGGAATACATAAGCACAATATTGCAGTTGCATGTGCTATATCATAAATGTATTGAATGGCAAAGTAGGTTTTAAGAAGGTTCACTAATTCTGATTCGTGCTAGGAAACTACAGACTCCTGAAAAATGTAATTTAAACGCGTTTACATACACTGACTCGATGACGTGCGATGACGCGGGCGCTACCGAAAATATAGTTCGTATGAACAAGTTATAATACGTGGCGGTCAGTTAATTTTAAGATAATACATGTTACCATTTTTTTATTCTAAATAAAGGGAAAAAGGTAAAAATGTCATAAAAAATGATAATTTAGAATAAAACTGTTTCTGAAAAGGAACCACTTGTTTAGCCGTCAGTTATGGGGAAGAAAATTACTGCTGTACCAATAGATCCACATTGAGGTCAAATGTTTCAAATTCTCATGTAATATGTCTAGTTTTTCAAGATCAGCCCAGGTAACATGTTGTTGTTTGTATATTATGTATATTGTATATTATTATTATTGTATATTATGGCATGATTTCATAGGTCTGTTGTCATCTGGGAATATATTATGTTGGCAAACAATGTTTAAATTGTTTTAGTATGAAAGGCTTCATTTTTTCATAAGCTTAGTTTGTATATTAAACGTATGGCCAATAAACTGGGAAATATGTAACTGCATAATCTCTGGCTCTGTTTAAATAGTTTAGTATGCATTATATCTGTAGCGTAGTATGCAGTGCATTAGGTGACATGTGACAGGTTTACCGGCTCCTTCGTTGCATCTCTTGCTATTAACAGTCATCACAAACGTCTGCCAACTTGCATTACATTAAACATTTTATTTTTCTTTTGAGCAATGGGCGACATTCGCAAGATCTTGGTTCCTTATAGACGGCAGGCTGCAGCCTCCTGGGAAGATTGCTGCTATGTGTGCAGTGAGGCTTCAAGGGAAACATAAACCCATTTACCATCCACTAAGTAAGTCAACCATTGATTACAACAAATTTTCTCTGTTTGTTTCTACCTTGGGTAGAACATCCTTCACTATAGGGTCATTTTCAGTGTAGAACGTTCTACACTGAAATGGCCACAAGATGGAAGTAAAGCACAACAGTTAATATATTAGCTGCGACGCTCTTTTAAACCAAACCCTAAAATTATGATCACTTTTATTTAAGTTTTTCCCTTCATATTCTTTTTCTGTTGCTTATAGTTACTGTTTTTTATGTTTACTGCTTAAGATTCAAGAGTTTTATTGTCATGTTTATGAAATTCTTAATCCTTTAGCAGCCTATATCATAAAAAACATGATGATATACATTTATTCATTTTCAGACGCTTTTATCCAAAGCGACTTACAGAGAATTCAAGGTACACATGTTTTTATCAGGACTTGCCTTCCCCTGGGATCGAACCCACAAGTCGAGCTAATAGGAAGGCTGTACACAGGTGTGTTCCTGTGTAGCTCAACTGGTAGAGCATTGCGTTAGAAGCACAAAGGTTGTGGGTTAAATACCAGGGAACACAAGTGATGATAAAAATGTATGCGTTGAATTCACTGTAAGTCACTGGATAAAAGTGTCTGCCAAATGAATAAATGTAAAGGTGTTGAAAAGTTCTCTAACTTAACAATAACTTCTTACACAATGTAACTTACATGTAACATGCACATTGATGATACTTTAAAAATTATTTAATTGCAAAATCTGACATGAAAGGGTGAATTTTTCATCAGAGTTTTTAAAAATTGTTGGCATATGTGTGAGTGTATTGCAAAATTATTTTCATAAAATAATTTTTCTGTAATTTTAAATGTAAGTTTTCTGTAATTTTCTGTAAATCAAAAATGACTTTCTCATATCAGAAGTTGACAGCAGGAAATATATTTCTTTCCTTGATCTGAATATGGAAAGCTGTAAGCATGGCATCTAATTTCAGTGAGATGTAAGTTTCCGTGACTCCTGGCTCCACCAAGCTCTGCGATTGATACATTCGTCTGGAACTGAACACTTTATCTGTGTGCAGCTCATTCACAAGAAGAGTTGGGTCTCCTCAGACCAACTGATGCTGTTTCTCCCTGAAACCTGCTGAGAGTTTTTAATAAAATGCTAATTCTGATAAATGAATGAGCAAAGCAGGCCAAGAGATGAAATTTCAGATCTGTGCAGTTGCCAGGCTGGGTGAAGGATGGGCTGTGTTTAATGTCTCTAATAAACAACTTTATATCAGTTACAAATGCCTGTAAATGTGAGTACTTGTTTATATTATATAATGTTATATATTATATAAATCCACTATAGAAGATCTTAGTAAATACATTAATAATTTAGTGTTATGTTATGTTTTATTTTATTTTATTTTGACATTAATATTAATGGAAGAATACAGCCGTCATCAACGCATCATCAGGGACTGGAGGTCATGAATGATAGAGTGTATGTTGTGTGATTCATTTGGAATGGTCAGAAGGAACATTTAGTTCCTCTGTAGGGACCAGTGAGAGAGACGTTGAGTTGTGCAGGATTAATTATGACCATGTGTCTGTTTCTCAGGTGATATTGGAGATCATGTGGTGGTCATGAACACCAGACACATCGCCTTCTCTGGAAACAAATGGGAACAGAAAGTGTATTCGTCTCACACCGGGTAAACTCAGCTGTCTGCTTCCACGCTCCAGCTCAAAAAGGACATAGAACAACCTTTAGTCTTCATTAGGGACCCGCTCCAGGCTGTGCTGTGCTTGACAAGAAGAGGAAATTTGAGATAGAAACTACTTGACTATCCATATGCGTGGTGCATGTAATTGAAAGAATATGCATCTAATATCTTCTCTTTTCATCTCAGTTATCCCGGGGGATTCAAACAACTCACTGCAGCCCAAATGCACAAAAAAGACCCCACAGCTGTGAGTATTCATCTCTGAATTCATTTTTTTAAGCAGAAATTCATTTTTTTTGGAGATTTCTGCAATAGCGCCATCCCCACGTCACCAAACTTGCCGCTGTCACAAACCTGTTACTGTTAATTATTTAATAATAGAGTTGGCTTGCACATTGGTAGGAGGTGGCAGTAAGCTTAAATGTATTAATTTATGTAAATTATGACCAAATGCTTTTGAATAATTTGAGATAATGCCAGTTGGAAAGCTAAATACTCTCACAATCAGCATGACACATATGATTTGCATAAATAATGCCATGCGTGAACGTACAAACTCTATATTTTGCTCTTGTTTTCTCTAATTCTTCTGCTCTTCCTGTTTCTCAGCTAATCTCTGTTACTTTTTCCTAGTTTTGCCTTCACACAGCTTAAAAATTGTTTTCTCTCTCAACATCAGAGGGATTTTTCAAAGTGCCCTTTCAAAGCATCCCTACATTATTAAAACGGCAGTCTTTCCTGTCTGTTGGTCCTGGATTGCTTCCTTCTAATATACACCTCTACAGAATGTAACCCGCTGTTTACACGCCTGCTTCAAAAAACTGTCAGAGTGTGTGTGAATCTCACACTCATGTTTCATAACAAAACACCAGCCGGAGGTCAGATAACAGAATGGCTTTAATTCTTCTCATTATGTTCCTGCATTGGACTAAGTGAAGCATTCAGATGTGGGATCTGTTAGAGGTAGTTATTTTAAGATGAAATTCAAGCACAGATGTGCTCCACACAAGAAATGTTTGTGATCATGCAGGTAACAAAGGTTCAAATCTTCAGGGTAAAAATCACATTTTTACATCACTCTCCACAATATCAATGTAATAAAAGGGGTTTTGGCCATAATACACAAAAATACAATAGTGGGGGAATGTTTTTATGTTGTGTTGCTTTGTAGCACTTGAATCAACAGTTTAGCTTTTTTCTTGTTTCATTTAACAGGCTTTGTGTTGTCAGATTGATCTCAAATTATTGCTAATTTAATATCCATAACTGATTTTACCCCCTTTGACTCAGTTTGGCATAACAAAATGATCAAGTCAATTGGTTTTAAAAGTCACAAGTAGTTACAACTTTCCACTTATTTGAAATAGGACATGTTTGTGGCTGCCACCTTGTTGAATTGTATTAGTGGTGAAATGCAGAGCTTGTGATCAATCATTTTGCTGTTGATCCATCTGAACCCCCCTCCTTCCAACAACCTTGACTGTAACTTTGTATAGTGACTGTAGAGTTACACCTTATTATTTGGAGCCCATCCGCATTCCAGGCACGCAAACACTTGACCCCAAATTGCTCTGCTCCTTGCGTGCAGGGCTGGGACGGCACAAGTGAAGAAGTGGAGTACCATGTAAACGCTGTGCCACGGCCCAGGAAAAGCTCAAATTTATCCCACCGCCTTCTCCCACCCTCTCCAGTTGTATGGCACATTCCCTGTCATTAACAAGACGAATGCTCGACTCGAGCTGAGTTATGCCAGGAGAGGGGGACTATATCGGGGATAATTGCGGATAATGATCAGAGGAAGGTGACAGAATTGTAAAGAGTGATTGTGTCCTCGCACAACTTTCATCCATCAACCGTCCTCCAAAAAAAAGCCTGATTAATGCTGAAGACTGTCCTGATGGCAGAGTGATGGGGTTGGTTTGGTGTGTTATAGGGTGGAAGACTTTGCTCTCAGGATGGTTTTAAAATGCCTCCCTGCTCATGTATTCAGTTGGCAGGGTGGTGTATGCAAAGAGGCTGGTGTTCATTCTTTTAACTTTTACCTCAGGGTAACGGGGTTGACTGGCTTTTTTAATCATGTATATAAAACACTATAGACATGTCTGTTTTATTCTTTTGTAAATGACAATGTATGATAATGAAAAACCTCACAAGCAGAATCTGTTATGGGTCTGTGGTCCAGTTTTGGGAGGAAGGGTTCATAGGAACATTAGGAACATATCTTCATCTCCATGTTTGTTTGAAGAGAAAGAAACAGTGGCCAAGTCTGTGTTATTTAAGACATGTCTTTTTTTGCGTCACAGATCATTAAACTGGCTGTTTACGGCATGCTTCCCAAAAACCTCACCAGACGGACCATGATGCAACGGCTTCACCTCTTCCCAGATGATGTAAGCTCACAGTTGATGCTTTGATTTATGTCCATTGACGTTCTGTCCAAATCATGACATGTTTGGAAGGCAAGCGTGTGTTAGCAGGTCTGATAAATGTTTTCCCTGTTTCTTTAAGTCGTTGGAGGATGTATCCAATTATGACTATAAATAATTCAATTTCATGTGTCTTCTACAACCTTTTAAGATATAAAAACACCATAATAGTAATATCCTTGTGGAATATGTGGGCTGTATTTGAGTGTCGTCCCTGATAAATGGTGTGTGTACTTTGTCAGGTACTTCCTGAAGATATTCTGAAGAACCTGACTGAGGAACTTCCTCAGCCCAGAGAGATTCCTCGGAAGCTCAGTGAATACACACAGGAGGAAAGAGATGCCTTTCCCATGCTGTGGAACCCGTGAGTGTCACCTGTCTCTCTATTTATCTCCCCATCCTAATACCTTTGCTTTTACCTTTATAATGTTTCACACAAAAATCACAATTCTGTGACAGTTTTCCATTCCCCTTGTTAATAACATACATCTACAGTTTGTAGTACCAAATTAGAAAAAGGACATGACAAATTGTTAAAGTTGTTTATATGACTACTTTTGAAGCAGTAGTTTTTTGTGAGAACAGACAATTTGGACAAATAGTTTCTCTGGGCAGGTTAATTTCAGTAAACTGGTTGATCATATTGGATTGAACAAATTGATTCTTGAGTTTACGGCTCAATTGAGGGGAAGTGTTTCAGTGAGTAATGACTTCATATGACATCAGAAAACAAAATAACAGCATAGGGAATGACATGAGTTTGAGTAAATAATGGCATAGCTTTTGTTTTTGGGTGAGTTATTTCTTTAATCGTTCTATATCTTCCCTGTTATCCTGCCTTGGGATTCTGGAGTCTATTAATCAGTGTTGTATTAGATTTAGAGTATCACTGGTGTGTTGTCCTGAGGGGAGACAGAGGCTGATGATCTGATGTTTTATAATACAAGTTTTCTGCATGGGTGCTCTGCTGGTCCCTACACCGCAGACAACCAATCAGATTTATGAGAGCTGAGTCACTGGCTCAGTGGTCAGCCAATCACGCACTGCCTTTGAGGTCACAAGGCATGGGGAATTTATGTGTCATGCAAATTGTCAGTTGTTTTATAGTAATAAAGTACAGAACACTATTTTCCAACTGTTTTTTATATAGCCACTCCCCCCATACCCATATCAACAAGGCTCAAGTTCCCCTTTAATGCAAAACCATTAATGTTTAGGTTTGTTTAGGGCAGCCCCTGTTTGGAAGTGTTTATTCTATAATCCATAGAATAAATGAAATAAGCTCTTCTGAATAATGCTATTTTTAGAAGTATTATGTATGTCATGCTTGTCACCTGAGATACGTTTCTGTCTTGTTTGGCAGCCCAAAAATCTCCAAGACATTAAAAATATCATTACTATTTTCACACTGCTACTGTGCTGCTGTTAAACACTTCATAAACTTTTTACTTCTCCACAGATTGTCCCTCTCCTATACTTACTATAACATTTCCTAATCTGAAGTATTTCATTGGAACAGTGCATCTCTTACATTTTGCTTCTAGGCTTTTTGTAAGTAGTATATAAAAAAAGTTTGCTCCTTTTTAATGTAGGGTTTGTATTTGTTTTTCATTCATGTCATATAACTGTTAAGCTCTTCTTGTGGCCTCAATTAAACCTTTATGGTCTGCCATAGTTGACTGATGATTTCACTTTGGTTATTATCATGCAAGTGTAGCCAGATGAATCTGAAAGCAAAAATTAAAACTACTTTATCTGTAGATTTTGAAGTCTGCTAGAAACCACTGCCTTTCTGAAACCTCAAAAGGATCTCAAAAAGATAACAATCAAACCCAAACTGTGAGGTTGCAGAGGTCTGAAACTGCCTGTGGTTGTGGTTTGAACTGTCTGCTATCAACTCTGGGAGATTTACTCTGTCTGATATTCTGTAGATTTGATAATGCTTTACTGTTACAGTAAGCCACTGGAAGGCAAGTGACAGACCACTATAGACCACTATCACTGTCAGTTTTAAAGCTAGAACAACATGGTTGTATGGTTTTTCAAGCAACTTATTTCAACCAAACACTGCATACACTATTTCAGTTTAGCACGAGTATAATGTTCTTAGCTATAAGGCAAGCGTCACTGTTACTCAGGGTCGTCAGTAAAATTCAAGAGGCCCTGAACCATGCAGTCAGTGGTATAATAACTTTGCTATTATTATTTCTTATATTTAGGGTCAGGAAAGTTTCTCAGTTAAACCCCTCAGTTATTACACTTCGATGCATAGCTCTATTTGCCTGGCTAGTGCTGTTGCAGTAAATGATTCCTCAAATGATGTGAAGACAATGTTTGATATTAATTTTCCAAGCGATCAGACTTACGATTTATGCCTGCAAAAAAATCCCCCAGACTTGTATTGAAAGATGGATCCGAGATATCTAGAGGCTAAAATATCATAGATTCTGCAGCTGGTAAGAAACCACACAGAACACTAGCATTACTGTTCGTCTCTCACAACATTCTCTGAAATGTCTTTAACTTCCTGGTACAGAACAATCGCTTTGTAGATTTATGGACGTTTTTTGATGGTTTTGTAGCAGCTGTGCCTTTCCTGTGGTTTGCAGTGTGATCTTTGGCAAGAGCGAATGCCTTCAACCATTAAAGCAGTTCCCGAGTCGTGGTTTGATCAGTAGCCAAGCAAAAAAGTGCTGTCAGGAACACTTTTGTACTGGGGAGAACTTAAACTCCCATTTGCAGTTTTCAGTCTGTGTTCAATATTTCTAATACATTTTCTAATAATTCAGTGTTTATGTAATTTCCAGTGAACATTTTCTCAGGCCCACAGGCTCATTAAATCAGTACTCAAATCATATTAGAATACATAGTGTTCTTAATAATATAGCCATTATTTGGTTACACTCAAGCTTAGGATGTAAATGCATTGTCTGAAATATTTATATAATTGTATAAATCATTGTTCTTTAGGGTGTCGTTTAATTAAAACCAGGCTTTGATGTCAGTCTTGGCTTTCATATGGAACGTTTACTTTCTAAACATTTCCTGTAAATGGGGGACCTTTAAGAATGATGCATAGAGTGTGTCAGGATACCAATATTACATACTTCCTCTTGCTTGAGGCTGTGCTTTTAGAGCAACTTTAGGTTGTGCTTTATTCAGGAAGTGTCAGAATTTGTTTCAACATCATTTATCCCACAAGGTGTTTTGTTATTGATCCATAAAGCAGCTGTTCCAGTCCTGAAGAAAACAACTGTTTTCACCTTATAAACAATGCAATTACAATGTACAACAAAGGACAAAATGCATATTTGCCGTTTCATAAGGACAGATGGTATGTTCATTAACAGAAGCTTCATCTGTTACATGTGATTCATTAAATATCCTCTCACTATCTGCACTAGTGCACTGCTCCTTCTAAGCAATTATGTGCAGTCTGAGGAACAGTCAATACAGTCATTTCTATTAATGTGCCAATATCAAGAGGGCTATCACTTCTGGGTAACACGCAAGATTTGACAGCTACTGTAAGAAATGCAATCATTGAATTTTGACCAGTATATGATTCTGTAGAGAGTGTTTTTGATGTATAATGTATGATGGACAGCCTGTGTTGACAATCCTATATAAAACGTATACATTTTATGGTATTTGTGCCCAAACAGTTTCAGTGAGCAAAATTTTGTTACATCCCCATGACGGGGTTGCTGTGTGGTTTTGATTCTAACATTCTTGAGTTCCTAACCCTCTCTTTGAAACACTGAGACAACCATGTGAGTCTCTCTGTGCCTATGGTTTAGTCTGTCATCCCCATTGTTATTTTGCCACGCTGGTCCCTCCTGAGGAGCCACATGGAGCGTGTAATTAAAACATATCAGTGGGAAGGAGACAATAATGAGATAATGAGATGGGCAAATTTTCTGTAATTAAGCTGGAAGAAAAGCAGCGTGATGTTTGTCTGGTAACATTGCGTTGATCAAAATTGGCGGGGTCAGACTTTTCTCCTTTAATAGTTCGAACACAATCAACCACAGCTGTTATAAATATAAAAATAAAAGCGATTGGAGTAAATTCAACTTGCTCCAGCATTTACAGGATTTATAGGGCATTAACTGGGCAGAAATTGGATGTGCCTGCAGTAATGGCTTGGAGATTTTGGGAGGCATTGCTTATCGTATGTATCATAATGTAGCCAAACGACACCTCTGCCCTTCTGTGCTGAGAGATGTTAGATTTTAACCTCATCTCACCCTTTACCTCATCTTTCTCCCTTCCTCTCCTTCTTGTTCACTCAACTCTTTTTAACTCTTTTAGAGAGACGTGACTTAAGAATATAGATCTATCAGGTTTATCTCACTGAACGCACAGCTAGGATCTGGGTGTACTTGTGGGCTTCTACATACAGCCCATAACAAAAAGCACTAAAAGTCACTTTCCACCAGTGGTCGAGTTTGTGGAATCAGTGTTACACCATTGATGTTTAAAGTTTGGTTTCCCAACTTTTTAGATTTATTAACCAATTTTTGTTGTTTGTGTTTGTTTATTCAGCAGGTTTAGCAAGCATTCAGAATACATGTACTACATATCTTTTGAACAATATGCAAAACTTAAATCTGTTAGTCATATGTAATATACAGTATATCAGAATGAAACACACCATTGCCCAAATACTATCCACTGCAAATTCATTTCTTAGTTATGTTGCACTATTAATTCTGTAGCAATTTACTAATTGTTTATTGTAAAATTATTCCTCAAACATTTTGGTTAAAGGGTTTGTTTCTCACCCCCCAACCCTACTATTCAATTTCTGAAGTTAATTTAGTCTGAACCGCCTAATGTACAGACTTTATTCAAACTTAATAATTTCCGCTTTAGATTTGCTATCTGTTATTGGTTTCCTAAACTCTATATAAGAGATATAAGAGAAAGTTTGAAAAGCCTCCTTTGACTTGCATTGATGGAATTTTCTGCCCTCAAAATGTACCCGACAGCGATTATTTCATCATAGTAATTGCACGCTGAATTGCGATTGGTCTTGCCTACCTTGCATACCTTAATCATTTAAAGCAATCTTTGACAACAGCATGCAGCTTTTCTGTTACATAGAAACCAAAACCTCATTCTTATGAAATAGAGCAGCTCAAATGAGAAATTTGCTCCCAGCATGCAAAACTCCTATGTCTATAGAGTTCAGATCAACACTGACTGACATCCTCTGAATATAATGAGAGTTTCCATTACTGTTGCTCTCCCAATAATGATTGAACTCTGAATTAGAAGGTTGAATGAATATCTAGTTTACATTAAAAATGACTTACATAGGCACCTACAGTTACACATTTACATAAGTTATGCAGCAAACTATTTTTTCTTGATTATTGATCTTGGCTGATCTCAGACCTTTTCAAGGTATTTGTTGTGTGTGTCAACAAGCTCACTGCAGTAACTCAAATATCCCACTGCATTTATATCCTTAGTTGAATAGTGTGTATAAATTTTGCTTTGGCATCAGTATTAGGTTACAAAATGCCACACATGCTTATAGACAGCATAGCCGCATTAATTTAAAATAAGAGTAGATGACATTTACAGTGTATTTATTAACCAGAATAAGCCCTTGTTTGAATCACAATGTACAGATTTGTTGAATTATGAGTTATTTTGCTATAGTGCAGCACAAATATTCTTCATTGTATGTGCACTGGAGCTTTAACAGCAATGTGAGTCTAATAATCCAGAGATTTTGATGTTCCCCGAGATAATGTTTGCCATTTATTATTTAAATATCTGCCAAGAAAGAGCAATCCCCTCTCAAAATATCCGAAATGTTTGATCACTCTCAGACAGAAAAATCTCACTTTTGTATTGAGTTGAATTTCAATCAGAAGCACATTTTCTGCACTTGCATGACTATAAATGTCTGAATTTTGAGCTCACGTGTAACTGAGAGAGGCATATATTAAATGACCTTGGTACATTTTGCTTTTTTATTTATTTATACATTTTTAATAAAACCTTTTTGCAATACCTGCCACTTTTTATGTCCCTACATCAAATGATGC
Organism: Yasuhikotakia modesta; assembly: GCA_036877545.1. NCBI lineage: Eukaryota > Metazoa > Chordata > Actinopteri > Cypriniformes > Botiidae > Yasuhikotakia > Yasuhikotakia modesta. Next base: position 12,564 of record JBAJNP010000154.1, on the reverse strand, counting down.
AAGTAATTATGTTATCATGCTAACTTTACAAAAATAATTGTTAAACTTAAGGCTAGCAGTCCTGTAACTTGTCTATAAGGCTATAAGTTACAGACAGTGCTTTTATTATGACAGCAGGGTTTTATAAAGCATACATCTACAGACAGTCATGTATTCTCAGTGCAATTCAAACTAGTAAACATGACTGATAAACACAGTGACACTATTACATATTGAAATATCATCAGTGTTCACATGCCATCCAGACTTGGAATAGTGATGACAAGGTGACAAGTTGTCATAGTGATGGATGTGTGTATTAGTAAGACTTATTATATGGGTCAGTGTCATTATTCTGCAGGCCCCCGACCCCTCTGTCCCGCTCTGGGCCTGTCACTAATCAGACAACAGAAAGCAATGCATTTTTGACCTTAGACAGAATTTCTTGTGTACCACTTATTAGTTTCATTTGTAGTAACCATAGTTTTTGCTAATGAAGTATTAAGTTGATTATTAGGAGTTAAACAGGTCTCTATAGTTCGCCTGTAGCTTTTCTGTGTGTGTGAGCCATAGCCATTTTTGTGAGTAAATAGTTTTATTACATTTTAATTAAAAGTAAATACCAGTGGAGATAAAGCACTAATTTAAGTTATTGTAAATTAAAAAAGTATAAAGTCACATGCCACACAGTGCACATTACTAACTATACAGTGTGTCTATATTGAATTAATAATGATAATGTGTTTATAATTTCACATACAATCAGTAAGGTAACACAAGTTCTCAGTTACATCCCAGCTGTCATTACCACCCACTTTAAATATGGCAAATATTGGCTTCTAAACTTAAACTGCATCTTTGACTCTTTCAGTGTTTTGTTTTAGTATCTGAATGTGAATGTTGATCACATTATTTTGTGTCTTTACAGGCCTGAAGACTTCAGGATGAAATGACCGTCGTCACAATTTTCCAGATAAATCTGTCCAGGAGTTGGGAGTTTTTTTTTTTAAATAAATCAATGTTCATATAAAAAGAATTGTCATATTGTACAAATAAACAGTGCATTTGTTAACTCTGTTATGTTTGATATCTAAGTTTAATAGTTATATACTTCTTTACAGTTCAGACTGCTAGCGGTATTAATAATCAACACAGTAAAACAGTATTAGCAGTGTTCAGGCATAGATCAAAGCTATTGGGATTGTGCAATGGTAACACTGTTGTCATGGTGATAATATCTGGAATTTTTGTGTTTAATATCCGAGATACAAACACATGACGCGGCTAACGAGAGCTTAAATTCTGATCATGTATATTTATGTAATCCTAAACCACGATACAGAAGCACTCAGACAGTGTCCCTGTTCATTCAGTCATGACCCTATAGAGCTAAATTTTTTTGGCCTTTGCTTGTCCCACAAATGACTTTAGCAGTTGTGAGGTCTGATCCTGCTTTAATTTAACTGCTGCTTCACCCCTAATTTACTTTATATGGCTCTGCAAACCCTTTCTGATGCCACTTTGGCCTTTTTAAAGTCTTAATATTTTTTGAAGAGCTGTGTTGGGATGGAAATGAAACGCCCTTGTTAGTCACTAGTGTATTCTGGGTAACTGGCACAAATTTGGGGCCAAATTTTTTATGTCACTGTAAAACATTTTGTTATGAAAATGTGAGTTTACCAGAGAGGCATTGCTGTTGCATTATCATTTAAAATAACATCTTGTATATGTGTGCCAACAGCAAAACAATACAGTCCAGACAAGACATCATCTTGAGTCATAGTCGCAGTACAGTTTTATTGGTTACAAAAACAAAGTAAAAATAAATAACTTTGTAGCTTCAAAGGTCTGGTGATGAGTTTTCACTGGTACCCACTTCACATGCACTTATGTCCATTTAGAATGGACAGTAGACCACAGGCCTAACCATTCAGATCTCACAGTGAACAGGCCCACAGGACACAGCTCTTCCTTTAAACTAACAGATGAAGTGCTGTCATTACTATCGTCCCACAGACTGCATGACTTACAAGACAATATGTTCACATTTATGTGATAGTATGATTACAGGACAAAACGTGTGGCATTACATGGCGTTGCGTTACAGTACCAGTGAAAAATAATGCTTGTATTAGGTTTGGTTTGTTAATGGATTTTTCAATGAGATTAAGAGTTTACCTTCATAAATAGTTGCTAGTGACAAGAACATCAAAAGCATCAACGGAGGTATTTTCTAAATAACTTAAGCCAGTTCCAGATAAATGCAAAATGCTGTAAACATTTGTAAAGTTTTGTAACAGGATAAATCACCAACTTGCACTTAAAGGAATCGTTCACTCAAAAAACTGAAAAATGTCATTACTTACCTCCTGTAATTTCAAACCCATTTTACTTTTGTTATAAGATCCTTTCTAATCCTTTATACATGAGCTCATGAATGCTAGAGAGAATTTTTAGTAAATAACAGATTATTTTTCCTCCCTCAGAGCTGTCATATGGCTTTAAAAGACTTGCAATATTATGCATAATTCATATAGACACCTTTTATAGGGCATTTTGGAGCCTGGCAGCCCAAATTCACTTTCATTGTCTTTCCATTGATTTTTTCTTTTTTTTGAGTGAACCGACCCTTTGAAACTAAAAACAATTACACAAACTGTACAGAAGACACTTCCCATTATCATTTACAAAATATATGGACTACACACTAAAACCACTGCTTTGTTTGAACTTGCTTCTTGTCTCATTGGCCACATGCAATCTTACAAAAAACAGAAAAGTCACTAAATGGATTTCGGCACAGTTTCATTTTACAGTTTTCATCTCCCCTCCCTTAGTAAGAATGCATATAGCAGGCACTTTTCAGAGTCCCCTCAGTCCTATGCTGCAGGATATTCTTATGAAAAGTTTATGTGGAGGACGGGGCTGGTCACCCGAGCTATTTAGCCTTCGCATGGACTGCCGACTCATCCACGCCCTCCTCTTCAGTCGTGCTGCGGGAGAAGCGATGCATGCCAGGTGACCTCATCCCTGCCGTGTCACCGGGGTGGGCGGGGCCAGGCCTGGAGGCATTGGGGTCAGGGTAGTTGGGTTGGTAGTACTGAGGAGGGTAGCCACCATAAGGGTCCTCCTCATCCTCCTCGTCGTTAAAGTTCGTGGCGGGGCCATAGTTTTGGTAGGGGCTGGAGGGTAACTGTTGTACTATGGGAACATGGGGGAATTAGATTGGTTGTCACGGTTGTTGTCTTTTTCAGTCACCACCACCAAGTGACAGGCGTTAAGTTAGCAACAGAGGGTAGTAGCATTTAAGGAGAAAAGAGAAATACAGAAGGAACAGGAATTAGCAGCTGAATCGTAAAAATTTAAGCTGCTACTGTGATTAGATTAGTTTAGACTGGGGCTAAAGGTTCGGCTGGTTAGCATAGCACAGTCCCCTAGTTAAAAATGTTTCAAAGACATCTTTCCATTGAATATTCAAGTCTAGTCGTGTATTCTAATGTAATGAAATATAAGCAATCTAAATTGCTATCTAAAGATATAAATTGCAAATACTTTATTATATATTATAATAGATGTTTAGTAGTGATTAAATAATTTTGGTGGGCTCTTAAAAGCATGAAACAGGATTTTATCTTTGTTTGCAGTCTTTAACATTGTGTGAATGTTTTGTATGGATAATCATCCATAATCAGGTTGTCTGTTTCCTGCAGCCCCAGAGTGTTTAATCACTGGAATTTATGGCTCAGGTGAATGGCTCAATAAAAAAAACTGCCAGCAAAAATGAATGTCAATGAGCAAAGATGCGGGAATTCGCATTGTGTATTTTAAAGGGGGGCTCCTCCTCCAGCCGAACAACTGCCACTATAATGAATGTGAATGCTTTCTTCAGGTACTGTATAATAGATCTTGGTTTAGACAGTTTTAAACAAAAGCAATCATGCAACAAAACCAGAGAAAATAGCAACGTCACAACAGGCTAAAAATTGCAAGTTAAAGTGTGTTTCAGTTCAAGACAGTGTAAGATCTACATGAACATTAGTCAAGCAGATTCAGGCCAAGATGTGTGCAAAGCTTAAAAGGGTTGGAAAGGACAAGGGCTTTAGAATGGTGGTGATATTTTGAGGGTTTTCTGAAGGTCTGAAGTTTGTAGAAATAACAATCCCTTAGATAGAGTCTTTGGTCTCGGCCCATGGAAGGAGAGTTGGGGTGTAGAAATGAGGGGAGAGAGGAAGAGTAACTGGGTCTCAGAGAATGTTTCTCAGTAGTCATTCTCATACTGCTCTAGACCTTCATGCAGATGTGAGTGAGTGAGTGAGTGAGCGAGGGAAGATCCAGGAAAAGAGAGAGAGAGACACTGGTCAATATCACCCACATGATGCTATGAACAAACCTCGCTCTTAATTTTTATGTTGTCAGATGGAAAGTCAAGGGTCCTCAATACAACATTAAAATTTGGTCGATACAGATCAAATGTACATTATGTTTTAGGAAATAAAATATTGTCTCCATAAAAATTGCAATAATATTAAACCACATTGTGAGATTTTCTGCTGACTGTAAAACCTTAAAGCTGTAACCTTAACTGATCTTAATAGTGATGCAGTATACATTAAAAATCAATTGAGAAGCATATTATTCTGTCTTCATTTAACTGTCTTGCATGGCAAAACCCCCAGACGACTTTAGGTTTACTTTTTGACAATAAAGAATTGCAATAATCTGCGAGGCCCTCGCTAGAAAGCCCTACCAGGACTTGATAAATCAATTATTTACAGTGTTCTTAATTCCTTTAAAGTCTGACTCTCGCTTTCTCGTATCAAAATGCTTTGCTGAGAATATACATGTAAATCTTTGACAGTTTAAACTCTATGAGAAATTTATGAGCAGAATAATTGTTGTGGTTCCTGTCTGCCTGACTCCTGGGAAGGGCCTTTTTTATAGGAAATCTCTAAGGGCCGACCACAAGCTTGTTTATACACTTGCTATTTAATAGTAGTGGAAATACAAACTAAAGTACTTCACAATGCCTCAGAAAAACACAATAAAGAACAAAATCCAGAAGGTTCTCTGATTATCATCAGTGCAACCTGAGGAGCCATCTAAACTTGTCTGTCTTTCTCCTAGCGTTCAATAAGAACTGATCAGGGACAGTGTAACTCTTTACTTTTAGATCTTCATTATCCATGGATACCTCATGGTTCATCTCAAAGTAGCAATGAAACTGAGAAACCTTGACTAATTTAAGAAAACAGACAGTTTTACCTCCAACGTTGTAGCCGAGACAGGAGTTTTGGTCACAGTACCCAGGCGATCCGGTGGGACCAGGGCTACCGGGTGAACCCGGGCGTCCAGGGCTGCCTTGAATTCCAGGTCTTCCTGAAGGACCTTGACTGCCTGTCCGACCTTCTCCTGGAAGCCCTGAGTGGGAAAAGACATCAGCCTCATAAAACTCTGTCTGAGCTACACACCCAAAGTCTGTCTAGCTTTACAACTCACATTAAATGATAAAGCAGTCAAAACAGTTTTTTTCACCCTTGTGTTCTCAGAATAAAACCCATCATTTATTTCTGATAGAAGTTTAAGCCTCAGTCCACATCCTTCCCCAGATGTCATTTGTTGTCAGAGCTGTGTTACTTCCATGAATCTCATTTGTGAAAAGTATTGATCAAACCACAATTAACAGCAAGCAGATGCTGACATTTTTCAAAGTCTACTCAACAGCCAAACTGCTAAAATCAATATGAAAACATTTCTCTCTGACCCAAATATTTGTTTCAATATCTGCTTGATATTCTAGACAGGAATCAAAGGAACCAAAAACAGACCAGGATGTGTGCAGAGGTTATTAAAAGTTTGCAAGCTTGTATTTTCTTTGTCACACGACATTTAATAACGGAAATTGTTGTAGTCTGTTCAATATAAGGCAGTGAGCTCTTCTTTTTCCAATTTGGATGGAAATGAATTTTTTACTACTGTTGCCCAACTTGCTTGAGGACAAAGAAGCCATTGTTATTGACTTAACTGAACATTTCAACAACGCAAAGCAATCTTAGTGCTCTTAACACTACATTTGAAGATGACAAGATGATGAAAACCATAATATATTACACATTCTGTCACAGTTAGCTACACATATTTTGACAGACATTTTAAAATTGTGACTATAATAGACTGTAAACAGATTTTATAAGAACAATAATTAACAATAATTCATAATCATTTAGTCACAACTGATAAGGATCTCTTAAGCAATTTCATCTCACAAGGCAAAGTAAAGCTGTAGTATAATATATCTTACCTGGGGGTCCTGGGGGACCACGGGGGCCTTGTGTCCCCACCCCTGGACTGCCTTTCTCTCCTCTCTCTCCTGGTAGACCTGGATAAAGACACAGAGATCTGTTAGAACAGGTAAATCCTTAAACTTTGAAATAGCTGCAGTCTTTTCAGTTTGTGCTGTTTAACCTGCTGACCTCCACTGGGAAACTGAGGAAAGAGATGCAAGACTTGGCAAGTAAAGCGTACAGAGATAACACACATTCTGACATATCTGATGTTGCTGTTGGGGATACAGTGACAGCACAGTGAGAATGTCTTTTTTTTAAAAGCAACTGCTAGTTTTAGAAAGCCTAACAGTGTCTAAATATGGATCACTGATTATTTGATAAGGGGTCTTGCATAAATTATATAATGCAGGACTTGTTTTAAACTTTTAGATTACTGATTAAAGGATTACTGTTAACAGACATGTTATTATTATTGGATCAGTTCTGCTCTACCATGTTTATATTTAGTATTTGACTGTTTGATTGTGAAGCTCAGATGAAGAAAAAAGGTTTATCATACAACATGTTGATTACTCTCATGCTGAAACCCGCTTTGTATCAGAGCTGTTATAATTAAGGACAGTAGGGTAAAGGCTGCAGACAGACACTCATGGTAATGACTCAAGTTGCTCCTGGCAGAACCATCATTTGTATCACACTTGGTGTACAGTCTTCAGTGCTGTATAGAAGATAGTGGGGTGAAACTGTGGGGCCCCACAGTTCTGGAAAAGTTTCTTTTATTAGTTTAGTTTGTGGCACTTATGGGTGTTTCTGAGGTAACTGGTTAAAATTCAAGCCTTCCAGACTAAAGAAACCGAAGTGTATGCAGTGTTTGAGTGGTTTCTTTGTAGTAGCTGATGTTGGCTATCAAACATTACCAAAAAAGATTTCATTTACATATTGTTTATGGTAAGTGATAGAGCAGTGGTTAAGGGCCTGGGCTGTCAGCCTAGAAGTTAGAAGACTCAGTCAATGGGCCACTGAGCATGTAATATGCCTCATGTACAATTTTCCACAAATCAACCTCCAAACACAGCAGATTATACATCATTTGTGCATTTGAATGTCAGTGTTGCAGTGTTGACAATAACATGCAGTGTTGCAATATGCATACTGTGTAGTATATAACATTGTAAAAACAGATGCTGTAGGTCATTTCTAATACAGAGAATGTTTACCTCTTTCTCCTGGCCGGCCATTTTGACCGCTGGGTCCAGGGAAACCTGGTCTGCCAGGAGGACCTTGCTCTCCCTGTTGCCCCTGAGCTCCCGGCCGACCGGGCTCACCTGGAGGACCCTGTACTGTCCGCACAGATACAGACTGACTGGGAATCTGATTCAAGATGGAGTTGTAGCGGGACAAGTGACCTAACAGGAATAGAGGAGAAAGAAGTTTAAATTCACTTAGTGAGTCAGCAGGATACACAAATACAAATCTGAGTTAGCGCACATAAACAATGAACTCACTCTGAATTAGCTGCTCACAAACTTGTCGTGCTATGGCTCGAACAGCTGCCTGAGACTGCATATCACCCTTTAGAAACAAACAAAATCAAATTATAACACTGACAGCCTGCAAGGACATAAACACACAAGTGCACACCCACAAATCCGCTTTTGCCGTTTTAAACAGTGGCTAATAGGCTGTTCAACGTGGGTGTTTAATTCACTCAATTTAACACCCTTTGTGTGGCGCTTAGTACCACAGCAGTAGAATGATCTGAACAGAAGAATTGAAGATTATATTGCTGTATAAAAGCTCTGGACTCATTGGAAGGTTTAATAGATAGCTATAGCTGAACCTATACAACAGTACATGTTCCAGCAGTAACTGAATAAAAACTCAAATAATGAAAAAGAAAAAGTGAAAGGAAAGAAGCTATAGCTGTGCTGTGGCTACTGATGACTTTTATCAAGACTCTGTCAGAGAGCTTTCTAATCCTGGTGCTGATAAACCGCCATTATGTGTGCCAAAGAAGCACACACACCCTCACCCCAATCTAAAGTCCATGGTTTGGAAATCAGACTTACTCTCTCTCCTCGCTCGCCTTTGGTGCCTGGAGGCCCCTGCAAAAAGATAGTATGACATTTTCATGACTATGTGGGTTTGTCTGGATGACAAGGTGTTATAGTCAGACATCTGTTTGTTTGTTTACTTAGAAAAGCATTTAGAAAAGACCCACAATGGAGTAGGTGACAGATTTTCAGAGTATGTTGGCTAAACATCTATAAACTTTTATTGTACGAACACATCGAATGTACATTCTGTATAATTACCAGAAACAGCTGGCTGTTTATGGTTCAGACAATAATTATTTTAAAGGCGTGGATTTGTTATTCAAGCAGCTGTTTGAAAGGGATAAATTCAGAAATGCCTCTGTGCTGGTAATCTAATAGTACAGTAAAACCTCTCCAAAAATATTGAAATTAAAAATAATAACAAAATAAAAAAAACAAATCTAAAGTTATTATTTTGACTAGTCTGTTCACTAACCCCTCAACTAAAGTAAACATCGGTTTGGAAATGGCAAAATTAAAGGGAAATGAACAAATACGTGCATTGCCTGGGAATCGAACCCACAACCCTGGTGTGGCCAGCACCAACATCTATCAGTTGAGCTACACTTTGAAAAAATGTAAGCCGTTTCTTTGGAGATGACAAAAATCAAACAGAGGCTGTTCAGAAAGGAAGATTTGTATGCACTGCTACAACAGGGGTCAACTTGAAACATGCGAGCCAAACGCATAAAATAGATGCATCGTTGAGCTAATGCATTGGAAAACATGGAAGGATTCATGGCCAGAGTGCTGTGGCTGCTAAACAATTCTGATATCATAAGACATCTGGGTAAAAATGAGATGTAACCCTGAGAAATAGTCATTGTAGGCTCAGGGGTACACGGATACACATGGAACATGGATATGCAGTTGGGCCAAAAAGTGAGCAAATATGATCATACAGAGTATTTAAAGAACTGTATGTAATTTCACACATCAAATAAAAAGAAAACAGATGTTTTGCAAAGGCTCCAAATCCTGTAACTTTATATCTATATTGAATACCACTGTAGAAGAATTAACAAAGTCCTGCTCTCCTATAAACTGTGTCCACATTAATCATAAAGCTGTCATCTGACTGAAAAGTTTCTCATCCAGGTCTTGTAAAAAGAAAGACATGCAGGTTGCCAATCAGTATCATGGGGCCACACTGCAAAACAGCTTCCTGCAGATGTTCCGCACTAACTGTGCAAAAGCATAGGTTCTGTTTTAAGTTGTGGAGACAGAATCTTTAAGAACGAACCCTAGATAACAGAGCTCTTGAACTCAAACAGGTGTCACACCACAAGAAACTAATAGAGGCTGGTGTTACATTAAATGGCCGAAAATGAGACACAAATGTGTAAATAACACCTAAGGTTTCTCAAATTGTAGGCCCTTCTCTGGTCAGCCAGACTGTATAGGGTAGATCTGGGGACTGAAACTGAGCCAAGCTAAAAATCTTCCAAACTGAAACTGTGCCAGTCTGTTAATATAGCCAGAAAAAAAACAGTATAGCCAGACTAATAAGGAGTTCTACATTCCAGCTGGAAAGAAAATTGGGAATAAAGTCTTCTGTTCTTAAATGTTTCTTCTAATAATATTTTTTATATTCTCACCTCTCAACAATGTCACAAACTGTGCTTAGATTTGGCAAAATATAAATAATTGTGATCATGAAAAATTTCTCATCAAATACACCCTAAAACATGCTGACTTTAACCAGTTTGTCTATTGACCTCATGACCTCACATCCTGTTTCTGTCTGGGTTTTGAATGTGTTGGTTTCCCTCATGTTCTGCTCTGGGTAAAGAAGAATTCTGTAAAAATAATGCTGGTGTTCGACACTTTGAGGAGAATGACCCCACAGCCAGACAGATTCCTGGAATTCATACTTAATATTCCTTCAACTAAAAACTCAACAAAACCACATTAACATTGCTGACACTAACACTTTAACCACTCACTCACTGTCCAGAGTGACACAAATTTCATAAATATCAGTAAGCTGAAGAAAACTGATCTCACATTGATGACGGCTGGTCTACAGCTCTGAGTTTAGTTTGTTCAACATGACTTGTCAAGCCAATACTCACAGGTGGTCCCTGATCACCAAGTGGTCCTGATGGTCCACTTGATCCTGGGGCCCCAGGAGCTCCAGGGCTTCCCTGCGAGGAGATATTGTGAGGACAAAAAGCTCAGGTTTAGAATAAAGTCTCAGATAAAACTCTATAAAAAACCAACTGATTCTATCGTGTTACATACCATCGGCCCTGGAGGGCCCTGACGTCCCTGGGGTCCATCTTTACCCGGTAGCCCCTACATAGACCAAATTTTTTAATTATCACACAGCTTGGCTTAAAATAAACATTTTAAAATACTGGCATAAATACAGCATCACATTTTTTTCAGTGTAAAGCTCAACCCTAAAACAAAGGTCCTAAACTTGGTAGAATAAATGAGGAAAAGGTGGACAGTATGTAGACAGCATAATTGTTCTCTGCTGAAGGTGTATTTGATATTGGACTTTGAGTGTTTGTAAAGTAGGCTACAGCACGTGCACTACTCTGGCCGACCTCTGTGGACTAGCGACATGAACCTCCTTTGGAACAGCACAGCAGCCATCAATCTTAATGCAAAACACCTGGTCCACACAGAATCCCTGCAGTTCTCAGGGAGGTGAGTAACAACAGAACAGGTGGATATGCATTTTAACTTGCCTGTCATTTCGTAGTAGGGATGTACTGCTATTCAATTCTGTCTGAAGTAATAAATAAACTAATTTTATTTTAAAAGCAATATCCTGATAATTTTCAAGTTGTAGTATGAACTTCCCTGAACAGCCATTCCTCTATAGTGCTTTAATGTGAAATTCTGTGATGCATTGAAAGTATCTCTATAGGGAATAAAGGCTAAACAACAAAAACCTACTTTCGAATCTATGTGCCCAAATTCTTAAATCCAAATCCGGCTGCTTCTGTTTAGCAAGTGATCCAATTGAGTCTAAGTGTTTTTCTACTGAACATGCCTCATTACCCTAAATATCAGGCTTTCTTGGCAAACAGACAATAAGTGTAAGTTTGAGAGAAAACAATGTAATATACAAAACGCCTCAAGTAATTCTGCAGTACCGCACTTCAACAGTGTAAACCCTCAAAATAGTTCTGATGCACGCAGCACATGCGATCCCACGTTGTTGAGTCTTTGAGGTTGCAGTAGTCTCTGCTGACCATCTTCGTTGGTCTGCTGTTTTTTTTTTAGTTTATGTCATGCATAGTGTGAGGAGCAAAATACGCCATAACTTATACAAGATCAGTGACATGCCACAACACAGACACAACCTCACTTTAAACTAGGTGTCGATCTTGAACATTCATCTCTAGATGTTTGGTACACGGTTAAAGTGTCTCCTGAAACTTTCTGTTGCTGTAAATCTTAGGTGTACTATAATAATTTATTCAGCACCTCATTGCATGTCATTTAGAGACTAGACAACTCATTTGTTAACCTTGGAACTGTATAATATTCTTTTGCTTTTATTCACAAAAGTTTTGCTTAGACATTACCATAAGTTCAAAGCCAAACATCTGCTTGCTTTGTTAGGCTGTCATATTGAGTTACTTTATGTGGAACAGCAATGGATTTATTCCTCAACCTGCTTTAAATCACCTCAGAAAAGGCTGCAGTGAGGTGTAAACACCTTCATTTGTACCCTTTGTTTTTCTGTTCTGGTCCAAATTGACAGATTTACTCAAACATTTTCACTCAGGCTGCTCATTACTAAACTCAGTTGCTCTCTCTCTCTATGACATTAGCATTTAATTACAGCACACAGCTATGGGAATTGTAATCAAATAACCACCTTATGCATGTTTTTATTGCTGTGGACAGGCTGAATCCTACAGGCTCTGTACTCTCTGAATAGGCTACATGAATATGCAGTTCCACTGTTCTAGAACAGATATTGAACATATAGTCTAAAGGTTTAATTTACCTGAAAATGAACATTCTGTCAATATTTAGCACTGCACATATACAGGTCCTTCTCAGAAAATTAGCATATTGTGATAAAGTTCATTATTTTCTGTAATGTACTGATAAACATTAGACTTTCATATATTTTAGATTCATTACACACAACTGAAGTAGTTCAAGGCTTTTTATTGTTTTAATATTGATGATTTTGGCATACAGCTCATGAAAACCCAAAATTCCTATCTCAAAAA